>OZ038435.1:37495-288304 GCA_964036275.1 Litoditis marina | reverse complement strand
GTATAATCCCCCCCCCGTCCCAAAGGTGGGGGACGATTGTAGTACGGGCTCTTTTCAACCCATTTTCGACCCGGGTGGGGGCATAGGTAAACCCAAAATTGGATTACATATTCAACCGAAATGGAACCGGGTTCCTTCTTAGTGGTCGCTCTCAAATGTAACCAGGTTACTTTTGTAGAAAAAAAGTTGATCTCAAATGCAATAGAATCGCCAGAAACACAGTGCAGATCTATGTGGTTGCAGTTGAAAATTGATCCGGTTGCACGTGTGAACCGTCTTCGGTTGTCTCACCGGTACCTCTAAATAAGTTGTGGGCGCCTATAAACAATTAGAAATTTGAATTGAAAAACTATCCAGAGGAGACCTATACTTCTTCCATAGAAGACGTTTTTACTCTACTAACTCTCGATCTAACCTCTCGTTCTCTATTCGTCTTCCCCCACTCTCTCTCTCTTCTCCTCTCTCCGTCCTCCCTCTCTCTGTCTCTTTTCCTCTCTATCTCTCTGTTCCCCGAGGACCCGAGTCGACCCCCATTCTGTCTATTTCAATTGTGCCCCGAACGCCACTGTTGAACTAGTCAGCCTCATCACTCATGACATTGTATGGGCAAAAGATGAGCAAACAATCATAACATGGTAGTCGTTTCATTACTACTAAGACTTCTACCGCATGAATACGAAAATGCAGTTCACTCTAATCACTTGAATGTCACCGGAAAGGTTAACATTATTCGCATTCGAGTCTGATTTGCTATTACAAAAATACAGTTATCGAGAGGTTTCAATGTTGACTGTAGGAGTCTCAGTAGGAATTATTTAGACTATAGATTCTTTGCCATGCTACATTCAGCAAAACCTTCCATTTCTCTCAAGCCGTTCAAATATTTCCACCGAAGAGATATTAAAAAGAGAAGAAGAGTATATAGTCAATTGTTTGTAGGGTTACGGTACAAATAATTTGACACAATCTGGACACAACGGAAAACTACATCAGCTGGTTTCAATAACATCTTTATTAGGAGCATATAAATGTGGAGAATATAATAACAACATCAGCGACTATAAAGACACAAACAGTAAATATGAACTTTATACACTTGCAGGGCAATACATAGAATTATATATTTTTATTTACATTTAACATATCGTTCTGAAGATGATTTGGAAAAGGAACCGGCATAGTTTTGAGAAATATTTCAACAATACGGAAGCTAAGATCTAAAAGATGGCATGCGGTGGGTATTGATACAAGTCATTGGAATTTCTTACAATATAAAATACGTTTTTAATTTAATAAATCCCTATCTGTTCAAGACTAATTGATTGTACACACTTATATCAGAATTGGCTAGGTGATACAATCTCCAAAACAGGTCGCAAAAATAGATAAAAACATTGAAGTACTAACGATCTCGTTGAGGTGTTGGCATAGTCCTTTCTCAGTTCTTCATTAACATCGTCCATCTTTTTAAAGCATTTGTCCCAGTTTGAGCGCTTGTCTGGGCTCTATGCTGGATACACCCTCTTTGAGCTCGGCGAATCTGTAAGTATAGATTTGGTCTGAGAGGAGAAAGAAGAAAATATAGAGTTTCGTTAATAAATCCCCATTTCAGTTTTAAATGGTGGTCAAGAATGGTGCAGAAAGGAACACTTCGCATTCCCAGAAAAGTACGACTTGGTTCGTCGTAGAACGTCGTAGAACTCATTTGAAAATACTCCGTCAACAAAAATCGAGAGATCCTTATATTCAAGTCATTTATTCTATGCCTAATCGAAGGACAATGTAGAGTATCATCAACCCTACGGAATCTATAACGTTAACTTATATTCTATAAAGGAACCCATATCGTATAGAACCTATAACAATAACGCTATCATTTGGCGGTATTCCAATTCCTGGAACCACCGAGAAAACACAAACATTGCCCAGAAATCGATCATGGTGTCAGAGGTCAGAACTGTGCAGATAGTTGGATAATATGAGATAGTTTATACACACGTATGAATAAATAAAAACTATAAAGTCTTTATGTCCGTATCATCGCGGCTAGAAGACCAGTTAGGCCATTCTAATATTTTTTTCAGTTTTAGCTTATGTTGTGACCAGTATACATACCAATATACGGTATTTACGCCAGCTGCCGCTGGGATCAGATCAATACGACTGTTTACTAAAGTATAGTAAAAAAGGATGAGTGTGGCTTTTAATGATAATCACGCCGTCAAACTGTCGTTGTCGGTTCAATTCAAACCTCGGACGAGTAAGATTCTTTATAACTTTCGCCCCCCCCCCTCACCTGAAATGCGTTGCAAAGCGGGCCACTTCGTCTGCCAAATGTTCCGGAGAGTCCTCCTGCACAGCGTGTCCAACTCGCGGCAGAACCGCTGTCTGGAATTTTCCCTGCATCTGCCCGATCTGGAAAAGAATCTGTCCCACACGAAATCGGGTCGAATGCTAGATCTAATCGGATTGCATGGTAATTTAACCGGTTGGGTTACCAAAACCCCGGTTACATATATAACTGGTCAGGTCCAAACACCTCTACGAATACGATGGTTCGAAAAACATGACACTTGAAGTTCTTTCAGCCAGACCATAAACCAATGGAAACGGCTTTATTTCATTATTCTCAACTCGTAGTTTTCTCTATGTGATGAGTGAACGCCCAACTTCGTAGAAACATTTGTTTATTTATTAACTTATCTACATTGCTACATTCCAAGAATGTGGCACTCGCTCAGCAGAAAAAAAAACAGACAGGGTAGAGAACAAATGAAAGAAGACCGTAGAATCATACTACATACGGAAACAGTGTACGGAGGATGTGAATGGTGAAAGTGTACCATTAGATCCTTGTCTAACCGATCCACGTCTGCCAGCACGAGTAGTTTGGGCGGAGTGGAATGGAGAAAGGACTGGGAAAGACCCTCAAACCAGCCCGGCCAGTAGCCGGCACTACGCGCCAGATCCAATCGCCAATGCAACTGAAAGCAATATTCTACATCTTATTTTTTATCTTCCATATCTCCATTTTATCGTAACTGAAGTGCGACATCTACCAATGTGGAAAACCACGTGTTCAATCGCGAATGAACATTCTATTCTAATCTAATTAGTCGCGTGTGCAATGGAATAGGCTTTGCTTTTTTAGAAGCAATGTTGCTCTAACGCGCTGTGTTTGTAGTTTGATCCCGTTGCTTTCCAGTCCAATTCAGTGAGTCATGACGTATATCGAGTTCACACTACAACTCTGCTATGGTCATACCCTGTTAGCGCCGTCCATTATTTTGGTAACTCACACAGTTGAAATAAACTACTTGATCACCCAAAATGAGTTTTCGCAAGATAACATCTTGTTTTTGGCGAGACTTTGTGGTCTCTATTATATATAAAATGTACCGTGATCACACAAACTTCCAGTAATCACCTGAATCTCATGTACGTCTAGAAAATACTAAATAAAGGCACTTATCGAGTTTCCTGAAAGTGTTCCAGATGAGACACGATACAAAACTGATAGATTTATCATGTTCTAGGTATACAAGGTACCTTTTCATCGTCGGCTTTCACAATCTGAGACGGCATCGATATGCGGGCGGCCTTCTGATTCCGTGCCGTACCACTTTGGAGACACCTGCAACCATACAACTGAATTGTGCCATATTCCGCTAATTCCGCATAGATTTTGGTCGAAATATATGTAATTTCACGTATAATTTAAATTAATGAAAATGAGTTATTTCTTTAAACATAGTCGACTTCATCAATTTGTTGTGTTCGTAGTTTGTACAGCACTTTCTTTATGGATATATTCCACAATCCACTATCCACAAACTGCAGTGGTCCTAAACTTGCCCTCCCACCCAGGTTTGTAGTTTGGTTGCCCGTGATAGAGAGAAGAAAGACCCGGATTTTCCATCTATTTCTGTGGAAAGCAATGGTTCTCCACGTATGATTCCGATAAACTGATCTGACGTACCATTTGATAGCCGCCTCTTCGGAGGAAAACGAAGTCGGCCGATTGTGAAGAAAGGACTGCTGGAACAACACACAATAACTGTCGACCAGATATCTCAATCATAACTAAAACCAATAAACCTTAATAGAGAAAGAGCCGCGCCGCTATGCGCACTCCTCTCTAAACAACCTTCTGGAGCTCTAACTTATCGCGGCGATCTCCGCACAAATTAGGCAGTTTTCTGTGTTTTTGTGATTTTAGCACGGTTATCTTTGTTGAATACTATTAGGTATATAGGCACGGGAAACAAGCAAAATTAGTATTGTATTCATAATAAACCGACCATGTGACCGAGTGCTTCCATTGCCGTGCCCTCCACCACATCGACCACGATGAGACCAACGACATGGGGAATCAAATCGGCGTGTACGGTATGTACCGCTAGGGCCCCGCCCATGCTGAAAATGACGGAAATGAAAGAACGGTTGGGAAAAAACGTGAGACGAGTTGTCGAATGTCACCTCGTTCACCTTAAACTCTGAATTTAGAACTAATTTGACTACCTTAGTTTCAATATCAGTAGTTTTTCCGGGGAAAAGCTCACCTTCATCACCGGTTTTGTATTACCCCGAGAAACACCTAACTTTCATTCAATTTTTGCGAATAACAGTATCGCTACACGTCTCACTTGAAATCATCAGATTCTCAAGCTGAGTACCATCAGAGAAGATGACTATCACTATCACAGGAAAAAATTATACATGGTTGGGGAAATATGTGTGCAAAGTGAATAATTGAGGATAAAACACCAACCTGTGTCCGATTACGCAGACTGCTGCACTCTCTTCTCCATAAAAGGCCTTGAAAATGGCGGCCACGTCACTGAAAAAAGATAAAAACTCGTCAAGAAGAAAAACTACTTTTAGTTCTATATACACACAAAGATGCAGCCGGATTCCAGACTGAGAACAGAGATGCACATTGCGAACGATTACTGCCTGAATCAGTGAACGACTGAACCTGTGCTACCTCTGGGTTAACTATTTCAATCGATATTTCGATTACATACGTTCGAATATCACTTCTCGACCGCTAAAGCGGAACTAGTATTTAACAACCCATAAAGTATGGTAATTTCTACAGCGAATGGGCGGCGGTAAACGTTTTTCCACGTACATGAACGATGTTGCATAATACTACACAAGATCAAATGGTCGGATAGATATATGAATGAGAGCACAAGATGAATAGTGAAGATTCTGGATAGAGCGTAGTATGACTACAAACTACAAACATAACTCATTGTTCATTTTCAAATCTATAACATCTAACACCAGTAAGGTCACTTCTTAAAAAGTCACGACTTTATAATAAAGAATACCAAATCTCCTGAATCGGGGAAAAGGAGAGGGGAGAGCGGTTTTGAGAATTTTTCTAGCTACTCGGACAACTTCACTGGATGTCGTGGTCACGACCATTCATCCTTCGTTATTCTCCTCGTGTTTTGTATGTTTCCTCTACCCCGTCTCTAGGCGGGCGCGTCAGTTGGCCTCACAACTATTGTATATCGGAAGCAATAAACTTTATACAAAACCACTGAAAGTCCACAAAACTATACACATACAAACAATGTACCAACTATTCCGGTACACTGGAGTATGACTAACCTCATTTGTTGTTCTTTGGAGAGACTGTAATCGTCCGTTGTACGGGTATCCCCGTGGCCTCGTAGATCTGGTGCCACAATACGACAATCGATGCGAGAGCTCAGATCCATCTGAAATTCACAATCACATCGATAATTGGAGAGAGAGTAAATGGAATATGGAACGACGGTTTAGATTTGTTAAACAGATATATTTACAACGGAGTATACGGTACTAACAGTTGGCCGGATAATTGTCATATTCTGATTCAGCCAGCCAAAATATTATGATGAGCCAGCAATTAACAAACTAGCTCCTTTCTTAATATACTTTTGAGCTATTATGAATTGAAGTATAGCAAGAGCCGATTTGAGCTATTATGAATTGAAGTATAGCAAGAGACGTGTTGTGATGGGATACTCTATTTATGCTGCTTCGATCTTGGGAAATAAATTCCGAACCAATGTACCATATAGCCAGACAATGTGAGCGGTCTCCTTGCTTTCATTTTTCCTAAAAACTTGGACGATTTGAAAATGAAATCGGAAAGTGTGTTTTCTTCCGAATGAATTACTGGTTCATTTTGTAGAATAGTATGGCTCTAACATCAATCTAGGTAGAAATAAACCAAATAGGCAATTCAGCAAGGAAACTTAGACAAGAAAACACCTAGAATCTAGAACAGCCTTGTCATCAAGTCCTTCGGCCAAGTAACCTTTAGCCATGTGATAAAAATTGTACATGGCTAATATATGCGAAGAGACATGCTACAAGGCTAGTCTAGGTATGACTGAATTCGCTTTTAAGATGGCCAATCTGGTTAACTTCTAGCAAGTTTTTGATGTTATACATATTGATACTATGTAATGTTTCCCATCGACATTTGGATTTGGCCTTTGACTCTTTATCTGACTTTGATTTTTTCAAGTTATCTCATTTCATTATTGTATAACACGCCTTGTTTGCGTAATAAACTCGTTCATTCATTCATAGATTTTACCATAAATACTGATTCGGGAATTTTTAGCTGAGAATGGATATTATGTATAGAAATAACTCACGGCAAAGCAGGCCCAAGTGAGACCGCTGTATCCTCCTCCGTGGAGAAGAAAGAAGATTGGACCAGAAGAACCTAAAATAAGAGAAACATATTGTCAATTTGATATTCATTTTCGCTGTTTGGCAACGTATCGCAACATTTGATATATAACAGTTGGATTTTCTTTATACTACTTTTCAAAATCTATGAATGACACCATCTAACTTTACTAAGTATGAAACTGATCTAAAATCGGTTAAAGTAGATACCTTTCGTGTATATATTGAAGGAATCCCCATCGATTTCCAGACTTCTTTTCTCGTCAAAAAACTCGGACCATTCGAGTGGAGTCAGCACCCTGCCGGGAGGCTGGTTGCGCGGGCGTGAGGAGCTAAAAGCAATACATTTTTATGAACTATTAGCTGACCAGATTAATTAGAGAGAACAGGTATTCAGATTAAACTAAAAAAGTTCCATTATTCATGATAATCGGGTCTCCGAGATGTTTCAACCCGGAACGTCAGTATATTGTTATTGAAACTTTCCGGATCAACTTGGTTAACTTGAATGTATGGTTGACATGTAAGATAACAAACAACACATGATTTGTGGGGTTTTACAGAGATGGTTGTTGCTTTATAACCTGTGAATAATAGCTCTTATACACAGTACTGCGAACTGCGATCCAGTTTCCTAGTAACCACTTTGTAACCATAAACCCTGTTGACGGTTGACGGAATCATTTTTTTGCAAGTGAAATGCTACCACCAGGCTTAATGATATATCTGCTCAGTGATGATTTCTCCTTTAAAGTAGAACGATTATGTGGTCCAATCGCAACGCTTCAGTCCTTTAAACTGCAATACATTTTTCAATAGTAGTTTAAAGGACCGTTGACACGGGATTGGTCCACATAATCGTCCTTCTTTAATAATATACAAATGAAGAATTAGAGAAATTGCACGTACCTTCCCATCGGGGGAAGTCCTCTACTGTTCTTCAGAATCGTTTGTCGCAGCGACATCGACATGACTTCCTGTACTGGAAAGTAATAAAAAATGAGAAATCCAAGTAACTATAATATATATTTTAACAACAGAACATGAGAAACAACAGTAGATAATACTTTGATGATGAGCGGGTAAATAGAACTGGAAAACCCTGGTACTATATTACAGTACTCTAGATTGGTGCGCGCCTGCGAAAGTGCGGGAAAGCCATAATTTCAAACAATACCCTTCCCGCACGTACGCCGCCGCATCTATTTTTTGCACTTACTTATTTTGTTTAAGTCGTGACTACTCTCTCATCATTACTATAATATTAGATTCTTCGAATAATAAGCTGCATTTATGGATCAATTTCTACTATATCGCTACTTATTATGAATTTTCGCAAATCGACCAACCGGAAAAACGTAAACCTACAAAAATTAATATATTTAGATAACACCCACTGTCGTAACAGTTCAGTTGCACTCGTAGAAAAACAATGTCAACTTTTTTATTTTGAAACAGAATTAGAAACAATCATGTCTTTTTTATACCGGTATCTAGAATAACATATTGTTGTTCTGATAAACATCCAACAACAAAGTAACAAAAGAAATAAACATCTAACTTGACAAAGTATATTATGTATCAAAGAAAGTGACGAGTTTGTCGTACCACCCGTATCGGAAACCATGGAATTTCACACGTATAGCCGTCACATCTCACATCCTGCAAATACATAAATATTTCATGAAAATTTCTATGTTTCTTTTCGAACTACGAAGTTATAAACAGTTTTCATTCAGAAATAGCATATATAAACCTTCAATTTCTATCCAACGTCCTTCTTTATAAAGATATTGCTGTTGCTAAGCGAACTGTATGATATTTCAGCTTGTACTTTTCCAGATACTCCAGTCTCCAGATGTCGTGTACGTTTTCGATCGAGCCCATTCGCGGTCGTGAGGCTATTCAGAAGAACTTTGTACGTTTGCCGGAGAAGTCTGATACGTATTCTGGACGACACCCTTCTCTCAATGAGAGATTCTCCGTTATCGGTGGGTCATTGTCATTAGCCCATTCTATCACGGGTTGAACAGCTTCAGCATTGAATACGGTTGTGCGTTCTAGAGTATTTATGCATAATTGAGTGCGTTATGAATGTTCCATTAAACTCGCAAATTCCATTCTATGAACAAAAATGTTGAAAATATCCACCCATGCAGTAGTTAACTAGAATTGTATGTATAGTGAGAAGTTTGAGATCTTCGTAACTAGTTCAATCAATACAAACATCTCGATGTTATTATCATCCTAGTCATTTTTTTCAAATGTGAAAGATTCATTTATAGAGCGTGGATATTTTCTGGCCGCATCTTCGAAATCTGAAGATGACGAGTTGAATGTGAGATGTGTGTCTGTTGAAAACCAGTCTTCTGTGGATGATTTTCTAGCAGCTCTACGAAGCAAAACGGAGCAGAAACACAATGAGCAGCTAAGGATTGAAGCGGTAAGTACTTTATATAATTCAATTTCGAATGGTGTTTCGGCATAGTAAATTGTCAGCCAAAACCCAAAAAATCAAAAACGGACATGAGGACAAACTTCTCGAAAACAGCTAAAAGCAAGTTCTTCTCTTTTTAATAAAGTATCCTGACCCTTCTCACAATTCTACTACTTCGGTCATACAAACCTTACTATTGCGGTTGCTTCTAGAATAGTATTCCCAGAGTTTTTTTAAAGGTATTGTTTTGCAGAAGAGCCAGTCGCCCGCGAGAAGCGTCCCAGACTCGATCGATTCCGTATCTCCCTGATTTTACTCGATTATTCATGTACTATGCTCAACTATACTACCTATATGTGTAGAATACAAACTCAAACTCATCGATTTATTGGCCAGGTCGCCTCAATTCTTTTCATACGTTTCAAATTGTCAATGGTTTTCTATGAGATTGTCAATGTTTATGATAAGATTCTCAATGTTTGTTATGAGATGGTCACTCACTTTATGAATGGATTTTTCATCGGCAACTTTGTTGATTTCTTTCGTCTTTCCGTGGAGAAGACTCCGCCCTGTTTCTCTCCCGCCAACTCTCTGTCAAAATTGTCTCCGTAATACACTGAAAACATCGATTGTATGGACCCCGGCGAAATACATTGGACACACGTACACACCGTATTGCTACCTTTTTTTGGCAACGGGGGGCATACTCTAAACAAGACAACAGTTTTTCTCAAACCTGTACTACAGAACATGAAAGTCGTCGGTACTATGAACATGAAAGTCGTCGGTACTGTATCGATGGTGGGATCTTGCGAAGCGTCCTATTCTCATTCTAGCTTATAGTTTTGTCGAGTGGGCGCCTGATTTAAATTAGACCTGTCCATCTAACACAAAGAATATAGCATATAATACTAATAAGGATATAGCCAAGTATGTTACAAAATAGTATACCATTCCGTCTTCGGCGACACTCATATAAACTCAAAAAGGCTTATTTTAGATACAAAATAGATTGTATATTTGTGAAATGGTGTATTTGCAATGAAGAACGGGTACGTTTCTGTGAAACAGTCACAGCTCACTGGTATAACTCACCGAGAATCTCTTTGTTAGCTTCGATGGTGCGAATCACTCGGTAGTACACGGATCCGAGATATTGGAAGGCGAGCACGTTCTGCTCTTCCTCGTCTGCAATCGAGTTACAAACAGAAGTTTGTGTGATAAAGATATCGATGACAGAAATAGCAGTAATTAGTGGAAAGCCACTAAAATAGAAACACGAAAACGCTTTTAGAGAGACTTTATTAATATAAAATATAAGATGCGCGATTTACTTTACAAAAAGAAAGAAAGAGAAAACTAAACAGAGAGAACAACAACTGAAAATAAACCAGCTAGCCCAATTATGATGCAATATATTAAAGGACTGCGATGGGCGCGGCGAGACCCATATTTGTAAACGCAGTACAACGTAATGGTGGAAATAATAACAGATAGTATCACAATACGTAACATCCCGGGGGTCGGGAGAAGCGTCGACCCGACGCTGCTAGACATGAAATAATAGAACAACATGGGTCGATGAAAGAGCACATACTATCAACAATATCGTCTCTGCCTGTTCCAATAGGACATTCTTCTCGGATGGTATTCTTGCACGGGGTTCTCATTCTGGACAAATCTTGCTGACTGGGATCTAAAGGTGATCCCAGCGTTAGGATCTTCTTTCTTCAGGTCTTCTCTGAACTCTCGGACAATTCTAGACGCGAAACTCTCTTTCTTCGGATCTTCTTTCCCCACGAACGAACTTCGGACATGCATACCAGGCGGACCAGGTTTTGGGACATCACCAGCGTTGCAATTCTGAGCAATGTGTCCAAGGCCATTGCACTTGAAACACCTTCTCTCCTCCCTCTGTGCTGATCTCACATCATCACTCGCTTTGAAAGCCGTACCAACTATCTTGTCGGTAGACGCGTCATTGCGGTAGAACCTTTTGTCAGGCAATGAATTCCTATTCCTATCCATTCGTAATGCGAGTCGCTTCACTTCCTCATATGCTTGACTCTCTTCTGAATCCTCCAATGCATTCACCAAATGTACCGCTTCCTGCCAGTGACGCAATTGCTGGTACAGTATATCAGCTCGTGTCATTGAAAGAGCCTCATCTGACAGCTGCGGGTAAGCCCTTCCAGTTAGCAATTCCAATCTCACACAGAACTTTGCCACAGACTCATCCCTTGACTTGTACAGGCTTCTCACACTTGATATTGCCTTCACCGTCTCAATCCTTCCTGCCTCGTTCATTCTCAACTTCATGGCCCACACTAGCCGGTCAAACGATCCTTCTCGGTCTTCCCTCTTCAGAATCTTGAAATGATCTCTTGCCGATCCAGTCAGTTTTTCCACTAACATATCTCTCAGATGATCGTCTCTCCACACTTCCTTAGGATACCTGATCAGAAAAGATTTCACATATGCTGACCATGGCTGAGAGCCATCCCCACTGAAATTACCAATGGGCGGTGCTGCTTGTGACCTCATGAACTCATACATCATTGACTGATGTGAATCGCCCTCGCGTGTCTGCACAAGATCACGCCCCAGAGGTTGATCACCTTGTCCGACATATGTTCTGACATGATTACTCCTCTGATCGCCAAACCAATGAAAATCTTGTGGTGACAAATTGTATCCACCACAACCATCTCCTTCTCTCACTTGATTGTCCTTCCAAGTGTTCACCTTATCCCTGCTTTCTCGTACAATGGACCCAGTCATCAATACTGATCCCCCTGTACTTCCACTGTTAGACCTCACATAGCCATCTATCGATCTTCCTTGCTTCACTCTATTGAATCGCTCTATAAGCTCATCAAAATCCTCATCCTTCACACTTGACTTCTTGTTCTCTCCACTTGTCAAATCAACAAACGAGTTCCTTTCGATGCTTTCCAATTGCTTCTTCTCAAGCTCTTCACATCTCATAACTCTGTTGACACACTTCTCAGCAACCACACTTTGATCACAGTCCAAAGTAGTGCACACACTATTCAACACAGCTTCCTTGACACCCACTGTATCAACCACATCCGCTTCACTACATCCCAATACTTGGCAAATCTCTTGCACAATTGCTCCACTATCAGTTGCCAAAGTCATCAGGTCCTTGACGTCTCCTGCTGTTCTGATGTTTGCACGTTCCAAAGTGTCGTGAAATTCTTCATCCAACACACTTGTCTCGTTCCGCTTGACTCCGACCACCACTTTAACCAACTTCTCCAAAGCCTCTGCTTCCTTGCGAATATCCATCATTGCATCATCCCTCTGTGTTCCCAATCTTGTATGCTTGCTTATCTCCTTCTCAGCATGAATCACCAATCGCGTCACTGATTTCAATATCACTGCTTCCATTCCCGATGGTTGAACCTCAGTCTCATGTACACTGTCTGCCTCTCTGGGCTCCCTAGGCGCACTTCTTTCCACTGTTCCATTCCTTCCTGATAATCCTGACACACTGTTCCCACTCTCCATTGCAGTGTGTAAATCGTTCTTGTTTCCTTGTCCCTGTCCACTCATGTTTGTGTTGTTGCTCACTGTACCCATTGACGTTCAATACCAAATTGAAAAATTGGGCAGCGATTTCACCGTACTCCACCAAAGAAAGGTCTGAAAATGAAAAATCGGACAGCAATTCCCTTTGGAAAAATGCTATTTTATACCGAGAATTCACTCAGATGCCACTTCGGCGGGGTCGGTGACGATACGTGCAGTCTACTTCGACCTGGTATCTCACAACAAACAATAAAAACTGATTCCCGCTTTCTTCACAGGTCACAGTGTTACCACGTCTTGATTACTTCACAAGACGTAGCCAAAACAAACAGGAATGTGCCGATCTCTATTACTTCAAGAGACTTTGTAGACGGCAATTGAAAATAAACAGGACAAGAAAATTTGAAAATGCACAAATATAATAAATTAATAGGCCCTTACCTCAAAAAGAAATTTCGCGCACTAGCTATCTATCGATCGAGCGGTTCGGCCCCCAAGTTACAAACAGAAGTTTGTGTGATAAAGATATCGATGACAGAAATAGCAGTAATTAGTGGAAAGCCACTAAAATAGAAACACGAAAACGCTTTTAGAGAGACTTTATTAATATAAAATATAAGATGCGCGATTTACTTTACAAAAAGAAAGAAAGAGAAAACTAAACAGAGAGAACAACAACTGAAAATAAACCAGCTAGCCCAATTATGATGCAATATATTAAAGGACTGCGATGGGCGCGGCGAGACCCATATTTGTAAACGCAGTACAACGTAATGGTGGAAATAATAACAGATAGTATCACAATACGTAACAATCGTATTGTGAGTTCTCTATCTATCCGGGTTTTTATAACCCTTTTTGATTGTATGGGGGAACGATTGTAGGGGGGAACGATTGTAGGGGGGAACGATTGTAGGGGGGGGGGGGACGATTGTAGGGGGGGAGGGGGGAACGATTGTACAATAATCCCCCTGCTTGTTGCTTGTACACAACACAATGGACGAACGAGAATGAAAGATAATCGAGTTCCCTAGATTCATAATTTTTAAAGTCTACTATCAGAATACAGACTGGCAGACTAATCATGGTCAAGTTGAGCGTTACTGTTTTTCGTGTTTCTTAATTTTCACATGTTTCATAGTTCTACAAAACGAACTAAAATTAGCCCAAGCTTCCCAGAGGCCATACCGAATGAAATAAACTTACGTCGACTGTGATTGATGTACCTCAACCAATTAGAGTAATTCGGATCGCTTCCATCAATCAGTTTTCGATCTCCCTGCGAAAAGTTTATCATCATTTTCCAGGTTCAACTATATGCTTCTAAACGTGAAGCAAAGCATACGTTTACACGTTTACAGCCTACACAAACCTTTTTTGTTGATACGTTTGGGCTTAAGTTTTACGTTCATTTAACACAGCCTAGCAAACCGACGATGTTTAGCAACATACACACTTCTGAGTAGGTATGCTAGAACATCCCGGCCCCTTCATCCCAACCTGCATCTTTCGCTCTAGCGCACTATTTTGCAAATCTCGTATCCCGGCGGGATGTTAGAGAAGATAAATAGCGTATAATTGAGGAGACGCAGGTTGGAATGAAAAGGCCGGGATGCTCATGAATACGCCACTGAATAGTTTTGAAACTCACTTTGGTCACGATTTCCCAGCAATAGCCCTCCTTGAAGGCGTCTTTCGCATTGTCGATGAGAACGCCCTCGTACGGGCCAAACAACATTCCACGCTGAAAACACATGCGTTCTAGACCAACTCTTTATAAAACCGGTTTTTGTTAACCGAATCGGTGAGGTGACCATTTTCAGGTAATCTGGAAGTAAACCAAAACCATGGTACCGTTTGAACTGATGGTGAGAACCAAATGTTGCTTTAGATTGAAGGATAACCGGGGTTCTCAAAAAACGGCGTATTTAATTGAGACCCCAATTTTTGAGTCCCGATGTTTTAAATTCCCAAATTTTGTGACCCGACGTTTCAAAAAAAAATTTTGGGAAAAAAAGTACTACATGGCTTACGCAAAATCTTACCGGGATTGGTACATCAGTGAAAATCCCACTGCCCGCATTCTCAATCTTTGAGGGTCGAATCTTGAAGGTAGGTGGAAGAGTTAGATCTGCGGCTGGAGGTAGACGTGCGCTCTAAAATTATATCAACATCAATATGAAAACAACGATATTACTATTTGTTATTTGTAGCTATTCTGCTCTCATTCGTGTTGAGATTCGTCGATTGAAAGGGACTTCTTAACTTTTATTTGTCGATAGAACATTTCAACCGAATATACGAACTAGGAAATATGAAGACGTTAAGTATTATATATAGAGATAGAACGAATGAGGATTTGGAATCTGTAGTAGAAATGTATAGATATACCCACCTCCTTTCCTTTGGGCTTATAGACGGCGTTCTTGACGCGCATCAACGGATGAAGTTTACACGACGCTCTGTAGTACTTGTCACATCGCTCACAGTCTATAACAATCAATAAGTTAACAAACGACAAGTACACTCAAAATGAACTACAGAAGAGCGGTGGAACTCGAACGAAGATTATGCATTGTTTTGACCGAATGTTGATCAATAAGAAGACTTGTAGAATACACACTCACAAAGGACACAGTGCCGGAAAGACCACGAGTTTGAGGTGATCAGGGTCTACAAACTACTGAGAGTTTGCTGTGTTTCACTGATGAAAGTTTCAAAAAACCTAAACAACTCGATAATAACTAACGTATGTAATTGTCGTCTTCCAAATCGATTTCTTTCTCTTCCAACTCCACGCCGAGAGAATTTACTTCACTTTCTGGAATGGATAAAAGTATTTTTTGCCGGCGGCAAATATATAGAGTGAAAGTTTGTTTTCTGGACCTTCATCTATTTCTCTGGTGTGATAAGACTTCATATAGTTCAAAAATAGTCTTACTCTAGCAAACTCAATCTGAATGTATACCAATTGCAGAATCGCAGGCATAAGTGTTATTACACCAACCGGTTGGAAGAAAGTGAACACTGCCGACCCCGAATTCGGATTATTTAAAATTTAGGTGACTATAGGTATTGATTGTGTTATAAGATCAATGCTATAAAAAACTTCAGCTCTGAACTAAACTAAACCTTATGAGTGATTACAGCTATCAAAACAGTTCGGAAAGAGGTTGGGTGAAACCATGTGATAGCGGCATGGTGCGCATAATTCCTATCGAGCCTCCTCCAGTGTATATTGCAACTTTCTAACCACCGTTTTTTGTGCAAAGTTCCGATAACATTTACTTAATTTAAATGAACAATGATAAACTGAACGTTTGGAATCCTACTGTAGGAACACCATACCCAAGTGAAGTTGTCCGAGAAGCCAGAAAACAATCGAAAAACGGGCTACTTTTTCGCCCAGATCGATGATTTACATGTGTTTAAATATAAAACGCGAACCCTTTTTCGTCGAATAGTCGGATGGGGAATTAATGTATGGAGACACTATATACCTACCAGTTAATTCCTGGAGCATGACCGCCAGGTGAAGTTCCTTCTCGTGATCCTTGGGGGACACTCCGGGAGGGGCACAACACAGCTGGATGCTCATCTCACCCTCCCCGGAGGGATCGGCGCCCATTGCGAAATAGTACTGAAAAGTTGGTACTAAACAACTAAACTTGGGTAGACGTGATGAGACGAAGATAGAATATACCCTGAATCTCTGAGAGAAAATGAGACCTTTGCACCCTGGCTGGTCTCTATTGGCTGGCAATATTGAAAGAAACTGTATACAAAATGAAAAATGAGACAAGTTTCCGGTTAAACCTTCCTGATCCCGATAAACCGACATTCTCATTTCATTTGTCGTGGCGTGCGGTCTGTTCTCATTCCCCCCCCCCCCCCCGACGAATTGATTTGAGTTTCTCGAGCCAAGCTGGATAGGGGAACCATGGCTCTAAATCCCCTATCAGACTGCCTAAGTCTCTGCTCTCTGAACTGTCGTGGATTGGGACAGGTCGCCAAGA
Organism: Litoditis marina; assembly: GCA_964036275.1. Lineage (NCBI taxonomy): Eukaryota > Metazoa > Nematoda > Chromadorea > Rhabditida > Rhabditidae > Litoditis > Litoditis marina. The sequence goes on along the minus strand of OZ038435.1, from coordinate 271,594 downwards.
TGAAGCTCATGCTCACGGGATTGAAGAAGATTCATTGGGACATTGTTGCTCTACAAGAAGTGAAGAGGAAGGATACTGTGGTGGAAACACAGCCAGACGGTGAAGTTTTATACTATTTTTCCGAAAATAGTATCCACGGTACTGGATTCCTAGTTCATAGTAACTTCGCAACTAATATCATCGGATTCTACCCTGTTACGTCAAGACTGTCGTATTTGGATGTCAAATGTCGGTCTTTCACATTGCGCTTCATTTCCTGCTATGCTCCTACAACAGCCTCCTCGGATGTTGAATATAATGCTTTCCTGTCTGATCTCAACAAAGTAATAACTAGTTGTTCCGGGAACATTATACCATTCGTAGGAGGGGATTTCAACGCAAAATTGGGAAGACGCACAAATCAAGAAAATGCAATAGGAAGGTACGGCCCAAGTATGAGAAACGATCGCGGGCAAATTCTTCTTGATTGGATGGAAACCAACAACTACCGATCTTGGAACTCGTTTTTCGAAAAACGAAAACCGCGTTTGTGGACGTGGCGTTCACCGAATGGATTCACGTTCAACCAGATCGACTTTTTTCTCTCTCGACCAACGATGAATGTAAGAAACGTCGACGTGATAAATCAATTTGATTACGATAGTGATCACCGTCTCATTCGTGCCACCGTTCGCATAGGAAAACAGAAAAGAAAACAGACGGAGAGGAAAAAGAACAGAACAGTCAGCCAGGCTCTTTTCAAATACGGCATGTCCGTTGAGGAGGACGCAGCAACCAACACAATGAGCATAAATCAGTTATACGAACATCTCCGTACCCGTCTATTAACATCCTATGAGATTGCCACGTGTCGTACAATACCTGAACCTTTCATCTCCAAAAAGACCATGGACCTGATGGGTCGAAGACGTGCCTTACAAACCGATCAAACTCCTGCTGGAAGAATTCAGTTCGTAATCGCAAGCAAAGCAGCCCGATGCAGCCGTAAAGATGACGTCAGATTGAGACGCGAAGTTCGCCTGAAGCGAGCCCTCGATAAAGGAATGAGCCTGAAAAGTGTCATGAAGGATGGTAACGGAAATAGAAATCACTTTGTCCACTTGAGAGGTGCTGACGGTCTCCTGAAAAATGACTCTTCTGGAATATCGGATGTCGTCAAACAGTTTTATGGCAAGCTGTATGGAACTACCAATCAAACTACGGTCAACATCACGCCTTCCTCCGAACCACTTCCTCTTTTTCTCGAGAGCGAAGTTCTTCTCGCGATCCGACAAACAACCGCGGGATCATCACCTGGCACTGACAAAGTTCCGCCAGAAGCACTCAGATGGTCGAGCACAATCATTGTCAAAGATGTTACCAGGATGTTCAACGATGTTTTGATGAACGGGCTTCTCCCAGCAAATATGATGATCTCGAAAACTATCCTCCTTCACAAAAAGGGAGATGTTGCGGACATAGCCAACTACAGACCAATTTCGTTGCTAAACACTTTGTACAAAGTGCTGTCCCGATGTATCCTGAACCGATTGGAGCCACTCATGGAGCAGAACATTTCCGAAGAACAGATGGGGTTTCGAAGACATTATGGAACCGCCGACAACCTTCACGTAGTACGCCAAATGATCGAGAAGTCCAGAGAATACGAAATGCCCTTGTATCTTTGCTTTGTGGATCTTGCCAAAGCTTTCGACAGCATTGAACACTGCTCATAATGGTCATCCTTGGAGGAAATTGGCGCCCATCCTCAGCTGATCGAAGTTCTCCAAAACATTTATGCCTCTGCTGTCAGTACCATAGAAGTCAATGGAAAGAAGATAGAAGTTGATATCAAAAGAGGCGTTCGACAAGGAGACGTGATATCACCTCGATTGTTCACCATGGTGTTAGACAGCGCTCTTCGCAAAGTGGACTGGTCAGGGACTGGAATCCGTATCAATGGTCAACAACTAACCCACATTTTGTTTGCCGATGACTGCTTACTGTTCGCCAAAAACAGAGCCAGCCTCAAAACAATGATGGAGAAGTTTTCCACTGCCTGTGACAAAGTTGGTCTGAAAATAAATCCGAAGAAGTCAGAATACATGAACAACCAGAACGAAGCCACTCCATTGAAGTTCCAAGGTTGTGAAATCCCGCCAAAATCAGATGTGAAGTATCTCGGTGCAAACATATCCATCGGAGGAGACTGGATAAAAGAAATCAACCGAAGAATTTCCTCCGCGTGGGCAGGGTTCAATACCTACCGAAATATCCTGAAGGCAAAATCGTTCCCGATGAGCATGAAGCGGAAGTTGTTCAACACTACCATTCTACCACGTTTGATCTACGGCTGTGAATCCTGGTCTTTGTCGAAGTCGTCTATGGAAAGACTCCACGTAGTTCAAAGAAAGATGGAACGTGCCATGCTGAATGTCCATGTCCAGGACCACCGCCCAAGTACCGTTATCAGCGGAATTACTCGGTTGTCGGATGTAGCTCAGGAAGCTACAAAACATAAATTCAATTTTGCTTCCAGGCTTGCCCATATGTCGAAGAGTCGTTGGTCCCTGATCGTTTCCGAGTGGCGCCCGTTTGATCGAGAGCGGGTGCGTGGCCGTCCAATGGTCCGTTGGCGTGATGAACTTGTCGAGGCAGTTCGGAGTTATAACCGAACCGTGAGAAGAGGCCGAGTCCGGCCACCCAATATCCGTGGCGAAGAGATATTCCTAGTATGCAGAGATAAAGATATCTGGAGGGCAGTCAAGGAACACCATTTCGCAACGATTTGAAGTGATCTAATAAATCTTGAATCTTGAATCTTGATCCCGATTGATAGATTGATACCTGTTTGCCGTTCTACGTCATATTTTTCGAGCGTCTATCGTTAAAGCATGCATGATAGGAAACAATAGCCACTTTTGAAGCGGTCTGGAAAGGAATAAGTACGTCAAAGAAAAACGTCTCAGAGTTTCTGCGGTCTCATTGACCACCATGCTCTCGCGTGTGCAACTTTCAATTACAGAAAACCGGCGCAAATGTTTCGGAGTGCTCACCGTTTCCTTCTGTGCTGGCTCTTGCTTCCTAATTGACAGTCCGCCAGATCCGCTGTCATCATCCGAGTCGTAGTCGCCCAGGCCGGGGATCGACGACGTCATGGCGCTGGAAATAATTGGGGTCCCTTCATACTTTTTCGTTCGTGACACGTACATCAAGCAAAGTATAGTTATCGATCGTGTGTAATGTAGGCGGTTTACACATGCAACCTGGTTGCAAGTGTACAAAACTATTGGTTGCTTTCAAATGCGACCTGGTTGCTTTTTGAGTGCAACCGAGTTGTATCTCGAATGCAGCCAAATTTGTCTACAGAAAACTTTTTGGTTATGTGAAGTTGTTGGTTGCATTTGAGATGTAACCTGGTTGCATTTAAAAGCAACGGATAGTTATAGACACTTGTAACCGGGTTGCATTATGGTTGCATGTGTAATCGGCCTGAAATGTATGTATCGTACACAATCAATGAACATACGTGCTCTATCTCCCGTTGGTAGATCATCTTTGTACTGTCACACGAAGCGACTCTATTCACTTAGAAATGGATTGTATCAAGAATTTCTCAAGTAAAAGTAAGTGGTTGTGCCACACATATACCCAATCTTTTCTCAGTTTTAATTGCGATCAGGTTCTTGCCAACTAACTGAACAATTAGAGACAAATGAAACCAGAATAAAGAATTTAAACGTTAACAAAACATTGCAATCTAAAATTTAAAAAAAAATCGCAGCCCGAGGGCAACCTTTTCGACGATACGGCACCGCGCATATAACCAACCGTTACGCCAGCTCACGCCCGCCTGCGGGGATACTTTTTTGTTGGTGAAATTTTCTACACCAATTTAATAATAGCTTCCTTTCTCCGATTCTTGTTTGAATTAACCTTCTCATATGTGTGATTTTGTAGGGTTATTACTCGAACTATAGTGTTATGAAAGTGGGCACTCGACTTTGCGCTCTTGTCAAGATGGAGATCATCATCGTTGCGTTCACTATGTATCTAGTAGTTTTCGATTTTTATGACCAAAATCAATCATTTCTAAAAGTTCAATCATGTTCCTTACCTTTCATGTGTTTTATTTTCAATACGAAGAATACATAAATTTGAGAGAAACAGTCATCGTCAGTTAATGGTGAACCATCGTCAGTTGATGGTGAATTTCGAGGAGAGCAAGTTTTGCAACGTTCAGAATACACATTGCCGCTAGTATTTACTAGAATATTTCTTGTTTTCAATATAGTTATCTTCAACACAGATGGATGATGCCACTAAGTCACGACTGAAGGCCATTCCCCTCTGTAAAACGAAGGCGGGACCAAGAGATGGAGATCTGTGGATTCAGCGTCTTGAGGTTGGTTACACACTAAAGGCTGACAGGTTCTTTGTGAAAATGGTGTTTTCCAGACAGTAAACCATCATTCCATATTTATATCCGATCATGTAGAAAAACGGTGATTCATTAAATGGAAAACCAGTGGTAGTGCCACAGGCCACAACGCTCGACAAACTTATATTTTCATATGGATTTTAGGTTTCAGGCGTTCTGAGAGTCCTGGCCATTGATCTCGTGCTCTTAAAACTGATAATAATTTTTACGATTGCACCGTGTTCGAACTCAAAATACTTGTATTGAAAAAACCACCACACACCAAATTCACCAAATACAAAGATCATACATGTTTATACGTTCATGCTGTTGTATGCCAAAATGATCTTTATACCTTTTTTGCAAAGTCTTTATTGATTTATTGTTATTATAATTTGAGAGTGTTATTATAGGAGGAGTACAAGGCCATTATCACGTTCGTGCAGAACAATAAGGAGAATGATGCCGATTGGTTTCGGTTAGAATCGAATGCTGAGGGTACCAAGTGGTTCGGAAAGTGCTGGCATTTCCACAACATGATCAAGTTAGTTGCCACTCTTCGCAATGCATTTTCGAATTAATATACTTGACAATCCTTATATTGCATCAAAAAGAGATAAATTGTTCCGTTTTTGGCGCAAAAGTTGTCCTTTTCTAGATTTCCCGGCTATTAGGACAACCTCACTTGAGTATGTTAGTTGCTATGTTCCCTCTATGGTTATTTTATTTTCTCATAACGAGCAGGATTTTGTTGATATTCTGCTCTCCCCAACACGGTTTTAGGAATGAATTTAACCTGCATGTGTGCAAATTATTGTAAGGGTACAAAAAAGAAACACCATGTCTCTTTCACTTTCTGGGAAGTTCATTTTTCAAAAAAATCAACACGTTTCACGATGTGCATTGCTTTCGTCAATGAAAAAAAAACTACCAACTACCGGAGCTCCGACAAAATGATTGGAACGTCGATCGTTTGTTGAACACAATATTTTCACAACATATATACTATTCAGTGGTTCACGTCCATACGTGGAGCGACTTTGTTCTTCACAAATTTTTTTTATTCAAAATCGTTTTATTTGGGTAATCAAACCATAAGACTGTTTAAGTGAGGTTTTCACCAGTAAATACGATTATTGAAGTTAGGGTAGTTTAAATGAAAACCGGTGGATTAATGGAGCAACCAACAAAGTCGTCCTTCGTGTGTTCACGTCATGTGTTCATTGTCCATTTAATCTCGGCTAGATGGACAAAATTACTCTTACAGGTACGAATTTGATGTGGAGTTCGATATTCCTATCACCTACCCGGTGACCGCCCCCGAGATCGCCCTGCCGGAATTAGATGGAAAGACAGCCAAGGTATGTTCAATCATAGGTGGCATACACTGCCAATGCTTCTTACGGGATAGAGGGTCACGAACAAGTTCATGGAAAAAGTAGGGGTCGTGAGTTGAATACTGACGAATTTAATACATAATTGGGAGTGAATAAGCAAAATACAGGCAAAAATCGCAGTTTTGGAGGGGTCGCGGGTCGCGGCTGAAGAAAGATCGAGAGATCGTGACCATAATGATACCCTTGGCGGTGTATGCGTGTATTATACGATAGTATCGGTTCAGGGGTACGTAGAGTTGAACATCCCCCGTTTTCAAGAAGCAAAAGTTATAGGTCCCCTCTGGGCTCTGGGTAGTTTTTGAATTAGGCTCGAAATTTCGGAATAGTGCATTGGTTTGTCAGTGATGGGTCATCTTTCCCGCTATTTTAGCGTGTGAACTCACTTTTCTAGCCTCGGCTATCCTACCCACCGCGCAATGAGATACTGTGAGCAACTAATTTAATTGTGAATGTCCGCAAGTTTTTTTACTTTTTAGTATTCTACGAATGGGTGGGGTGGTATTGCATCTTTTCCTTTGGATCCTTTAGGTTAATCATTATTCCACCTATGACTCCCCTTCTTTCCTCTTATACATGAAGAATTTAACGTTGCTGGTGCCTTATCAAAAATGGATGAAATGGTGATTTACATACCAGTTAGGTGTGTCTACGTGACATTACCCTGCACCCTGGTTTTGATTGATGAAAATTATATGATTTGACATCAAACATGGAATGGATCATTTTGCTCTGACAGTTTCATATGTAAAACACCCCCCCCCCCCCCCCCCATTTCGATACTGACTGAGGCTCACTTTTGTCAGATTTCGATCAGCGCGTGTTCACTTTTGGCTTTGGGGCCACATACGTGTGAGAAACTGTGAGTGGTGACAAAAATTACCGCATGTTTAGTTACACATAGTCACTTTTCTCGACCTCGACCTGATGTGAAGGTATTTTACGTATGGTACAATATTATTATTGACTGTATTGATGACTCCATTTCTATATTGCAGATGTATCGTGGTGGTAAGATCTGTCTGTCTGATCATTTCAAGCCACTCTGGGCCCGCAATGCTCCCAAGTTCGGCATAGCCCATGCGTTTTCCCTCGGATTGGGTCCCTGGCTGGCGGTCGAAATCCCCGATCTGGTCGAAAAGGGGGCCATCAAGGCAGCATCATAGGCTTTTGGTTATATTTGTATCAATCAATCTCTAATATCGTGTTTTCATCTGTATCAATTCAACATACTTTTTTAATGTATTTATTGTAATTTTCAAGTAATACTTCATTTTAGTACCGTTTGAGAAATTTTTTATCATAATTATCTCTGCCTGTTATCTAGGGATCGTGTCTGTGTTTGATTTTCTCTTTCTTGTGATATTTGCATATGTGTTTCACTCTGTTCGCTATTCGCTCGTTTTTGTGGTTTGGTATTGGTATTAAAGAATTCTAGTAAATTATTTTTTGGATCTGTCCTGTTTACCGGTTCAGGGTTTATGTTACCCTTAATTTTTTTCTCATGATTTCATGATCGTTTATTTTTAATCGTTGGTATTCATCGTGGTTCTTTTGGACAATGCCTCTTACTCTTTCTATCCGTTCTCTACTCTCTCTCTTCTCTTTACCTTTCATTTTTCTCGGCCGGTGAGTAGTAGTAGAGTGTAAACTTGAATAAAGTGCTCTTCTCTTCACCCGGCGTGTGTCATATCTCTCTCTCTTTCACCTTCTCTTGCCACCACCCGCCCATCCATTGTTTTTTCTCCACCTACCCGCCTCACACTTATCATTTCCTCATAAACCTTTCATTCTATGCTCTGGGCCAAATTGATTCAGCTTTTTCTAGCGTTTTCGGGACAGCTTTTCTTATCTTCCCATCGAAACATATCTTACGACAAAAAAGAGAATAAAAACAACTCCTACATTTGTTACAAACTGTTTTAAAGAAATGTATAAAAGTTGGGGGTATAAAGTGTTATGTTTTAGTTTGAGTGAAGTACGTGAATTTCGTGAAAGAGGTAGCTCATGAGAAGTTAGAATGTGTCTGCAACGTGCTATTATTGCCAGACCAGCTGGGCCAGCCCGCAAACTTTAACAGTCACTTTGTTATCGAGTTATCGTTTATATTTTTGTTTTAATCTTGAAAAGGAATTAGGAAAGGTCACATAGTAAAGCTAAATATCTTGCTTCTCTCACTCAAATGGAAAACATTAGTTTTTGGAGTTTATTCCTATTTTCAGATCTACTAGAGATCTCGTTCAATGTGTTTGCCAATGCGCCAGGATGTATGAGAAATGAGCACACATTCATGTCACGTGGGATAGTACGGAGCTAGGAAAATGAGAGATAGTTGGGTTCACAGGCCGCCTATACTGGGTTTGTTGCTCTATCCCGCTGTTTTTGTAGTTTGATCCCGTTGCTTTTCAGTCAATATTCGAAAATTGTGGCATGTATGTAGATCAAACTACAACGACAATTTGGTTTCACTCTATAGTTGGGATTAGATGGGAGATTGCATGAACCATGAAAGTCAGACAAGTTTTCGTAAAGTATCCTAGTTGTAATTGGAGCGAATTGCCGAAGTCCTAGAGTCTTCTTTGATATTTGTGTTGATTATCGGTGTTCACTTGCGTTTTGCACAATCATGTCATGACGTTTTCCAACTAGTCTAAATGCTACTTCGGATCAAACTTCTAGGTGGTGTAGGTGGGGGATTTGACTAATCTCAGTAAGCTGGGGAGTATGGTTTTAGCCCGTGCAAGAGCAGTGTTTGCCTTCTCTTGTTCTCTTCATCACTACCGATCTATCTCCCCCCTCTGTCCTCCTTTCATTAAAATCACATTAGATATCTGGCCGGAAATTCGACACCACACGCCGTTTGATGTCACTATCTTCTACAAATAACTTTATCCAGAACATGAGACGCAGATGTCAGTTCAAGTATGTTGGCGTATTGAATATATGTACTTTTATCAACATTTTGGTCTTATTCGCTTTGAGTTTGGCTTTGGCTCGGGGGTCTGGGGTTTTATTGAGGCTGAGCCTGAAAAGTAGAAAGTATGGATGTCGGCAATGTTGATGTACAATGTACATTATCTTGGATCTGTGTGCTGATACTGTCACCTACCCCTAGTCCTGATTATTGATTATTTCGATTTTTTGAATTTCAATTTTATGATTTTATCAAGAAGCTGATATGTCCTTTGTAAATACTGCCGTACGTTTGCCTGAGCTAGAATACATTCAGTCTTTTTTATTCTGAATCCAATGTTTGACCTTTGATTTTAGTGTTCATTCAGTTATTCATCTCGGTTTTGAGAGGGCGTACGCCTTCCCTGATGTCGTGTAATAGTTGATAAATGTATTCAAGGGGCATCAGAATAGCTGAGTATCGTTAAGCTCACGAAATATATGCATACGTTGATTATACAGATATAATGCACCATGCTCATCTAGCTCAGTCTTTTGGTCGAGTTTTGTGAATTTTCATACTTTTTTTATGTGTACATGTTGTTCACGGGAACTTATTGAAAACACATGTCCGAAACATTGTCTGCTGGGAATTGCGAAGAGTTTCCTTATTGCAATCTACAATCTTGCAACATCAAGTTCCATAGTTTTCTGGATTGTGCCACTAGTTTCTGTCTCTGATCTATGTTCTGTTTCTAAAATTCTTGTTATTTTGTCTTAGTATCAACTCAAAGGCGACCCCCCTCCCCCAGTTTACATGCACTTTGCGTGCTGATCTCCTTTTTTCCACCACATATCTGTTCCCAATTGTAATTTGTATTCAACACCCACGAATCGAGAATACTTGAAATTTGCCGGCAGTTCCTGCACAAAATGTAATTGCTACCACATTTTTCACTATTTTTAAGTGTGGTATGTGGGTGATAATGACAAAACAAACAAAATTCAAATAGCTCAAAGTGTTTTCTTTAATTCGGCACACTGCTCAACTACTATGTTTAGCTTTAGTTTGAGATGTACATGTAGGGAACATTTTACTTTCATTTTCGACATTTACCCGTTGTTACATTTAACGTTTACCTCCACATTCTCCGTCGATTGTCGAACTGGGGTACTGGGGAAAAATACTTATTTCCCTATATGTCCATGTCCACTTTTCTCTTTACTGGTCTAGGAGACTATGAGTAATGTCGAATGTCTGCGGTTTCATGTAGTTTCTCTGCTCTTCCAGTAAGTGGAACAGAAGCAATCATAGTTTATCGGTTAGCAACGGAGACTACATGTTTTGTTGTTGCTATGAGGGTGGGGGTGGGCCAGAGCGGAGAGAGCGGAAAGAAGCGAGAGGTTCCGAGAAACAGAGACTCTCGAGCAATTACCACCCGTTTTTTGGTTGCACCATTTTCGTTTCAACACCGCTCTGATGATAGGTATCGGCAAGCTAAGTTCGGAGACTAGCGAAGATTTTACCTTGTATCTTGTATGTTGTTCTTCCTATCTCGATTACCTCTCTTTCTTTCTCACTTTCTCCCCCCCCCCCCCCCCCCCTCTCTCTCTCAATAGTATTCCGTGTTTGATGTATATTCTGCTCTTATGATGTGCCTTCTCCATGATTGATACCTAGCTTAGCGTCTCGCAGTAGTCCCGTCATTTGCTCTATAGTCTCCTAATCCGTCCCCAATCATGTCCAATTCCATTCTTCCCCTAATCTCCTCTACATTTGATATGCTCATGATTCAACAATCCCCTTAAGCGTTGAATGTACGAAGTGACATCAGTATGACAGTATATCCATATACCAGTAAAACGGGCTACTTTTTTCACATTTTGTCCAGGAGTTTCGTCAGATTTTGATATTTTCACTGCGCAATGGCGCAACCCAAAATCTTCCTTGATTTGATACACTAAAGAACATAATTATGGATGGGGTTAGGACTGTTTAAATATTATTACTACATACCACGTGAGACGTGATGCATGAGATATCAACTGAATTGGAGACATTCTTATAAGTTTAAGAAGTGGTTAGTGGTATATGGTATTTCTATTTCCGCATTCCGCTCATGCTTGTCGATAATCTATACTGTTTTCGATTTGAATAGTTTTATATGCTCATGATTCTGGTTATCGGTTGTGGTTGTGTTTGTATGAATAAAGTTACACGCGGCTGAAATAGTTGTCGTAAAATATTAATATTATTAACGATCGTTTTACAGAATTAAAATGGACGAGGACGTATCGAGCCTCACTAAGAATGGAACGGGTGGAGAAGGGACCAGGGAAAATCAAATATCAGCTGGAAGTAATGGTTAGTCTACCTCTAATCGAATTTTGAACTTTTTCTCGTTTATTTATCTTCGAAGCTTGCCTTTCCATGCTTTCCAACCTCTCCGTGAAAACTCTCCGTCACCGAACTGCTATAGCCCATCTAGTCTCGACATGTTTGACCGCAACCCCACCGTCAAAACAAAACCCGGTCTAGTTAGTGTGATTGGCGTACTGGTCAAATGTGGGTGACGTGAGTGTATAATCGGTACCGTTTCCTGATAGGAGCTAGATTTTTTCTTAAAGGTTTCCAATGGGGGTGGTCGGGAGAGGCTCATGGAAAATGGGAAATTTACCGCGACCTGTGCATGATTATAATTTTTACGTCAGTATTCCATATAAACGATTTGCCATTCTAGACGGTTGCCACGTGAAAAGTGAGAATGGTACGAGGGACGACTCGATATTTGTGGAGGAGAATGGCCGAGCTGGGGACGGAGCTCCCATCAGACGTCGACTCTCGAAGCAGAAGGAGACCGTAGATGAGGTGGGACCGTAGATTCATACAAACTGGACCAAGGTTAAACTACAAAAAGATGCTATGAGTAGGATGTGTAACATCACCCCCCTCGTAACGAAGCGGCTTGCGAATAAACCGTAGATGAACATGATGTGGATGTGGGCACGGTCGTTTTTCGGATGAATGCCTATTTTTTTGCGCATAAAACGAACCGGTATAAGGGTATAGGGGTGCAAAACTGTTTTTTTCTTTCTGCAAAACCGCTATTGACGGGGGTGACCAAAAAGTCGACCGACCCTACCGCCGGTACGACCCCTCCCCCTTAAAAAATAGAAATTCGCCGAAAAATACGAAATTATAATTCAAAATTGCTAGATTTTCACGAAAAAAGCAAAAATCACCATAATTTTTAAAAATTTCAGCCCCATCGGGGCCTTTACGACACTCCCCCCCCCCCCCCCCTTAAAATGTGGCAGTGGCACGCGTGCAACTTGTGGTCACCCCTGGCTATTGAGCAATGAGCATTTTGATGTGAGCGGAGCTTTGCGTCCTATTTAGTGAAAAAGGCCAAACTTGGCCATATAGGTTGAAGGATGAAGATTTGTTATTTTCAGTCGACGGCTTCGTCTACTCAGTATTCGGTGGATGTAAACCCCGAGAGAGAAGGGTCCCTTGCCCAAGACCAAGATACAGACGAAACAGCATGCGAGGTGGAGGTGGTGAGTGGATGTTGATATTGTAATTGTAAAAGTAGCTTGTTAAAAATGTACACATCAATAACCATGCAGCGATGCAGTAGTTTGTTATTTTGATAGTGCGCGAAACTTTCAAACAAGTCGGGAAAAAACATTTTTGAATCAAGCGGTTCAATAAATATCGTTATTCAATTGTTCGTTGAATGTGGTTCGCTTTGCAGGCGGCGGCTGCGTGTGCGCGCCCGGCCCGCCAATTGGTGCGCGGTTTGGCGTTGTGTGGCGACGATGACACTCGACTGCGACCCCCTGCGCCAGTGGCTGTCCAGCCACATCCCCATTCGCTCAGCAGAGGTACACTTTTTATTCTCATTCCTATTGGGGGGGGGGGTTCTCCTGTTGTTTTATGAATAATTGGAATTCGGTACGGATTACCGATATTAAAGTTTTCTTGCTTTTTCGCCACTTCACATTCAAAGTACGGTACCAATTGTATGGTATCGGACGCTTTTATATTTTCGAATCGGCCGGCTCGTAGGACCTTAAACTTCGGTCTCTGCCTGATAACCGATGCGAGCACAAACTTTGGTCGATGAGTAGTATGTGGCTTGTGGCGTGTGCACACATGAATGATCATGAAGTACAGTTATTGAAATAAAACTGTTTGGTGTCATTTACTAATAGGTGTTTATATTGTAGAGTCTTCTGGGACTGAGTACACGGATAGTAGTGGCCTGGATCTGCGGACCTTCGTCTCGGCCACCCTCCATAAGAACCCGAGGGATCGACAGATGATATTAGGTCTGGAACAGCAGTTGACGGATTTCGTCAATGATGCCGGGTTGGTTATTATTTCACATACCAGAATACCAGTAGTGTCGTGAAACATTCTAGTTCTAACCTCAAACCGTAGGAGAGCGAGAGAGTTGGGAATTGAAACATAGGAGAGCGTGAGAGGGAATAGGAAGAGATGGGTAGTTGTGGATAGATGTATAGGGCGAGTGAAGACAGAATCATGAAGAGAGAGAGAGAGACGGGAGTATATTTTCAGTGCTAATCGTGTTATTTATTGCAGACGGCAGGCGTTCAAGTTCCCCACGATGTCGTCGTACAACCGGATGTTGATCCATCGGATGGCCGTCATATTCGGACTGGACCACAATGTGGACAACAGTGGACAATGTGTGGTCGTCAACAAGACCAAAAGGACCACCCTGTCAGTTTATTCACTTTTTCACAGTAGAAGAAATGTGTTACAGTGTTGCATGAACAAGACGAAGCGGGCCACCCTGTCAGTTTATTAATAAGCTATGAGTCCATGATCAACTAATGAAGAGAGAACCTGTTACACTAGGAAGAGCTGTGACATGTAAAATTATAGCCTCGAATGTGTCCAGTATAGTATGAATAAACATTGTTTTCGTGAGTCAACACAAATTGATCAGGCTTTTCTGTGTATGCCGTGATCAAAGTAAAATCCAGTATGTTAGATGATATGTCTCCATACTGCGGGTATTAGAATAAGGATACTCGATTTGTTTCTGGTCTCATTCATATTCACAGTAAGAATGTCAATAATAGTGAAGGTGCAGTTGAAGATGAAAAAGTTCATGCAATATTGTATTTGTTGTGGCATGTGTTCAAGTTTGACGTTTCAGACCTGACTTTGAGTTTTCCTCCCTCATCCGAGGAAACATCTACACGGATGTGAAGCGGCCAATGCGGAGTGCGGATAGTCAGGAGGAGGTCGGTAGACAGTTTCATCCTCTAGATTGTAGTTTCTGTTTCCTAAAAACCCGGTTTTTTCGCTCTGATGGGAAATCGCTTACGTTTTACGTATTCCCGATTTTCGAGTTTTCATAATGAGCGAGAATAGTAACCCGCGACTAGTAAACCCTTCTCGACGGTTCCATGTTGCATGCGTTAACAGTCACACTCGCTTATAGAACAGGGTGCATACGGATTCACGCTGGCGTAAAACGGCCACGTAAAAAGTATGAGCCGGCCGGGGCTAAGTTTCAATAAATTTTGTATTAGTTTCAACGGGAGGTGTCCCGATTCTGAAACTAGTGTATTGTATTCTATTCTATATGATAAAAGGATATGCAATAATTATCATATTATATTTATTAAAAGTGGCTCTTTTCAGAGGGCCTCCTCGCTGATGGGCAGTGGCCAGTGTCTGACTGGAGACGCCGGTTGGAACACGAGACGGGCCCATTCCTTCGAGACTTCGTCGGCTATGATGACCCCAGCTGGTCAGTTGCTGTCATACACCACCAAGACCTCTTATGGGATAGAGGGTCACGAACAAATCAATGTGAAAAATAGGGGTCCCGTGTGGGAACTGACGCATTCCATACATAATTGGCCCTATATATGCAAAATAGAGGTCAAACTCGCAAATTTGAGTGGTCGCGGCTCGAAAAAATGGAGAGGCCGCGGAATTTCATGACCAATCTGAAACCCTTGGCGGTGTATGGTTGCTGCTGCAGGTTACATCATTAGAATGTGCATCATCAAATTATGCAAAAATAGTAGTCTGTTTCTGATTCCGTTGCACTTGCGCGGCAGATGTTGTATCGCTCTGCCAACGACAGAACCACGGTCTCGCTCGCTCTCCACAGTTTGGCTGTGTTTGTAGTATGTAGTTTGATCGCGGCGGATCGGAGACGTGATCCGAGAGTTGTTCGGTTTGGCGGTTGTTGGCAGATGAGAGTTCAACACCAATTGGTTGTGTTCAGGAGGCGGCGACATGTCGTGGAATGGTCGATCGTTCGATAGGATCCCGTCCACTTCGCCCCGCCCCCCACAATGGAACACGGACAGGACCGCCATGCTCAGGGTAGGTCAAATATCATATGTAAAATACGCTAGTGTTTTGGTATGACTATGGATTGATGCTCATTTTTGGTTAGTTATGATCGACGCATGGTAATTTTTCGGGGTATTGGAGGTGTCTTTCTATTAAGAACGTTTGAGAATGATTCGGCGGAGTGAAAATACACCAGACGGCACCATGTAAAAAGTAAGATCACATAGTGTCTTCTGATGTTCCATTCTTTACGACCAGCTGAATTTCAGCCCCTCATGAGAGCTGAACCGGTTTGTGATGGTTTCTGGTTCCTCGTATGGTTATTTATTATAATAATAATACATCTGTTTAGAAGGCTGGTAGTTTCGGCGGTGTGCCCGCCTATTATCGAACGAGTGGCTCGCACATGGAATACCCCAGGAATATACCCATGTACAACGGGGGAGGATCACATGGCTCAGGTATAGTTGTCTTCATTTATACCCATAATACAGTAGGGATACAAAACCTTCAATCTGTTTGATTTACGTGAATTTCGAAAAGTTTAAAAAAGTTTGCGTGAGAGAGAAATTTGACTCTAGTAGTTTTCCCACTCAGCAGCAGTGAACATGATGTTAAATGTTTGAAACAAAACCAAACCATGCTCACAAACAAGGATAAGAAAGTATTCAGAAAGTAATAAAGTGTGTGTGCTGTTCTCAGAATAAGTTATTGTAACTTATGTCGTCTCTATTCACTTTCTTAATTCTTGAAACTCGTTTTTTCCAGTCTCGCGAGTTTCTCCTCGACCGGCAATCGACGAGTTGTCAGAATGCGTACGGGGAATGCAGGTGGGCATCATACAGTCATAGATTAGTAATGTTGTCTGAGTAGTTATAAACAATTCAAAAAGGACTACATTTAGCTCATATCGGGAAAGATTAGCTGGATTTTGGTGCAAAATTATGATTGGATCAGTTTTTGGGTTACTTCCCTAGATTCAATCAGTTACTGGTGTATACATATAAGAGGCATCCATTTAAATAGTTTTTCAAAAATCAAATATTATGCAAATCTGGTCAATTTTTTATTTATTGCCGAGAAACTTAGAATATGGTCACTTTCTGGTTCCGTTTCGCAGACTTTATTGTCCAAATAAATGACGAGGGTCAATTATTTTCTTGAAGTCTGACAACGGTCATTATTTTACACATTACTTTTGACAATCGTCAGTTACTTGCATACTGAAACTGACCACTGTCAAAACTGTATTTGCAAACCACCTGTCTCAGCCGGGAATCGAACCTGACCCCGTCAGTTCAAAAGCGCAGGCGCTAACCACTACGCTACAGCGGCTACTGAGTTGGTGCGCGAGGTTCTGTAAGTCATGCCGGGAGCGCGTTAAGCCGCGGGCCACGTTAGCTGGGGGTGCCCCCCAGACCCCCGCGGACTTCTTCTTAATGTCGAGAAAATTAATTTAAAAAAAGTTCATTTCGTATTTATTGGTCAATTTCATAAGTAACCGGGTTTCTTGATAACTTTACCGGTTTTTGGTAATATTTCAGGTTACCACATAGGTAACCGGTTGGTAACCCGAAACTTTATTTTGGTTACTGTACAAATAAACGGTAAAACCACAATGAAAAACTAACAGGTAACCGATTTCTCATTTCAGGTTACCACGCGGTTACCTACTGAGGTAACCTAAAGATTAGTTTACTAAAAACTGGTAAGGGTACCAAATAAACCCGGTTACTTATTTAATTCATCGATCTCATTAGTTTTCATTATTCTAATCTGTCTCGTTATATGAGCGATCAGTACGATTTGGCTGGCGCATGTTATATCCGCGACAGTCGATGCCCTAACTACTGGCCCGGTAGCGCAGTGGCAGTGTGTCTGCCTTTTGCCCTGGCGCCCGCAGGTTCGATCCCGCAAACATTCTGACAGTGGTCAGAATTACACAGAATAAACGAGGCAATTCATTGACGAATGCCAAAAAAACCAGAATATTAATTGACCGGCGTCAAAAAGCCCGTTTTCACTTCTGACAGTTGTCAGTAAGTTTTCTGACTAGAAACCGAAGATGTGGTCAGAATTGTGCGAAATTTGATGGAAACATGCTCCACGAAAAAATGACCAGATTGGCATAATATTTGAATTTTGAAAAACTATTTAAATGGACGCCTCTTATATGTTTGACCACGACGTATTCAAAACAGTCCCTTTTCGGTCCAATTATAAAATGCTTTTTCTCCTAGGCTAAAGTTCAAACAGTTTTCGTGTTTAATACTTTTGAGTTGGGTATGAGTAGTTGAGTTTTATATAGTCGGGAATTATGTGTGCATTCTCCCTCCTTGCAGGTGGACGTGGACCCCCAGATGGTGTCCCCAGTCGTCATGCCGTCTCCCGTACCGCATTCGGCCAATATGATGTGAGTTAGAGTAGAATATTTATTAAATCACAACACAAAACTCGAAAGTGATAACAAAAATGTATCCCGTATATGGAGGCAAAAGTATTGTTTCACTCCCATTGATGACATCCATTTACATTTCATCACACCCGCCACTTCTCGATGTGGGCTGTATGTATAATATGAAGTGCAATTTGAAAAGTTTTATATTAACTTTGTTAGTGTTTATCACCGTAGTTTCTCTCTGCCAACCTTGATTCTGATTGGTGGTAATCAGGTGCGTTGCTCAAAGACTCGACAATGCTGGTGGTGTAGTGGCTGCTTTTCGGTTGAAAGGGGAAAGAAGATGCCTGTCTGCGCAAGTACTTTCTCACCTCATAGTCAAATGTTCCCTAATCCCTATAGACCTTTGACCTTTGGTCCGTTGTCTATTCAACGTTCTGTATTGGTGGTCTGAGCTGATGAAGTGGTCATACTCTGGAAAACATGGCTGAATAGCTATAAAAGTCTACAAAAACTATCTAGTTTTCAACTGACACTACTGATAATTTCTGGAGAATACTACTGTTGTATCGTAGATGACTGTGAGTATTGCAGGTACAGTGGTGGCCCTCCCGCCTACTACCCGGCGCACCCGCAACATGCCGTCTACGTGCCGCAACCGACCGCGATGGCCGCCTACCCTTCTCCCACAGGCCTTTCGTCCAATCTACACTCCGTACACCCCGTAAACGTCATGCAGCAGCCCATCCAGTATGGACCACCGCAATGCGTGCAGTACGGACAGTGGGTACGTTTATTCAGTAATATATCTATCTCTCTTGCTCTCTCTCTCTCTCTCACTCTCTTCTCCTTTTCTTTCTCTTTGTTTCTCCCTCTCACTCTCTTTGTTTTCTATAAACAACGTCAATCTGGTCGACTCAACTGCATGTTTTATTCCTGTAAAATGAAATTTTATCTGAAGGTTTGTTGGTTAGTTGGTTATTTTGATGATTGTTTATTGTATGCCGTATTTGCAGAGTGGACCCACATCCCCGTATGGCTACTACGATAACAACACACCGGTGTCTGGACAAGTTGGAATGTATACTGTCAGAGGTTGGTTTCATAGTTGAATAGGAATTAGAAATATTTGTTGAACCGTATGACTCAAAATATAGAAACAGTATTTGAACAGCAAAAGAAGCCAATAGATACCAAACAAAACGTTCTTTCACATACCGGGTGGTCTGACGATAAACTAACACATAGTATAACGATGTTTTCGATTCCCTCTGAGAGTTTTTCTTCCGACACCGATTGTGCACTTTCTCATCTGGTTCTCAACACCCATCGCAGTAAGATATGACACAGTTCACAGTAACGAATTTGCTAATATTGCATGGAGAATATCTGAAATTGGGACAGAGCGGGCCCTTTTCGCCTGTGTGAGTCGATGTTATAAATGTTATACCAATACCTATTGTGACCGTGAAATAGAAGACCTTAGACCTTAATACATTATAGCTACCTTAGACCTTCACAACTTAGAGTTAGGACCTTTTTCTCTGCGTGTCTCGGTTGTGTAAAGGTATGATTCAGGTCCGGCCACGGTGTCGCTTCCTCTAAACGGACAGAAGATGTATGCACAGGGGCCCACGGACGCTGCCTACTACTCGCCGCAGCAGCCAGTACCGCCGCAGCAGCAGGCCGCCGACCCGCAATACTCGCCCCTCTGTCAGTCTGCGGCCTCGCAGCGGCCTCCCGACCATGTCACCATGTCGCCCACCTCGTCGGAAGCACGCCATCCCGGCCTATCAAGTATGGACAGGGGTTACGGTAGCATGACCCAGGACTCGTAGACAGCTAGATTTGGCCATACACCAGTAAAGTTGTCCAAGTAGCCTCGAAAATGCAAAAAATCGACTAATTTTTGGTAAATTTCGGGGAAAATGCCTATGTTTGAATCATCGAAAAATGACTACTTTTAAAAGTTACACTTTACTGGTGTGTGCGTTTAGCCGTCACTGATTCCTCTCCTTTGAATGTTAACAAGGTCAATGAGAACCATATAATGGCATTTGAATTTACTAATAACTATACTTTATGGTTGTTCTCCCCGTGTTCTATTAGTGCTTGATATTTCTCAATAGCTTGTTACGAGGTAATACATATAATACGCAATGTTCACCAGTAAGATAAGTGAACAGTTCAAGAAGTTGCTTGTCTTCAACATAGTAATTGTGAGTAATTGATTCTTTCTTCAAAGTTTTTTTTGAGCAGCCTAACATGACAATTAATATCATATGGATAGTGAACGTCAAACCATATGAAAGAGTGTCTGGCAGTGTTTCCGTATGCTTAGTCATTCTGCTTTTAATACGTGCCAGAGCAACATTTAATTTTCCATAGTTGTGCCCTATAATGTATCCTAGTCAATAATCATCTTATATGTCTTTAGTACATGTTAGTGTATAGACTGGTAGTCGAGCAAATCTCTTAGATCTAGTCATAGTTTGTACTCTCCGTATGTCCTTGTTTTACAGGTGGTCTTGCCTAACTGAGATTATAACTCCATTTAGTTTTTTTAAATAATAATAATAAGTTTTATATAAAAGGTTGAGGCAAGATGAGTTTTGTTAGCGATGTTGAATAATATTGTAGAGCTCTGTTTAGAACGGTTTAACGATTAGCTTAGAATGTACGCTTGAATTGTTAGTTTGTTGTTCATGTGAAATCATGGTTACCTAACAAAAATTTACAAGTTAGATATATAGTTGTTTGATATTGAGAGCTGTGAATAGATGTGTATTTTGTATTCGGTTTTCATTTTATTCTAGTCCGTTAGATGCTTGTATTGTTTGATGTTGCGTTTCGTAAAACTCCGTTTTTTCCCTTAGGCTGCTCTCATATTTCGTACCCCAAACAGCACTTCAAAGTTATGTTTCAAATTCACAAAAATATCTAAAACCCAAATCCGAGTTCGTTGTTTTATGTGGTTTCCCCGTGTAATTGTCGGTGACATAAGTAGTTACCAAATCTTTAGTACATGTCTTATTTTCTTCTTTGTGAAAGTGGTAATTAAATGAAAGATTTTTATTTTCTTTATGTGAACATTTTGCGTTCTGGTTTAGTCCAACTGCTTGATATCTGTTCTGTCCATTAAAAACGCGTTGAAAAGTTACTAGTACTTTCCATTTTCAATCCTGACCCCCCCCCCACAGAATACAGTCAATCAGACACACGGCAGTTTTGAAATTTACATAATATAGTAGAGGATGCCTCCTTACTGCAGATGATGTTTTCTATTGTGCGTTTCTATTATAACCACTGAAAGAAGCCGTTTGCACCTCTATTTTAAGTGATACTGTAAGTGTTGACAAGTATTCAGAGGAGACTATAGGAGGAAAGACAGGCTAGGGTGATTGCACTATGAAACTTTTGAGAAAACTGCATGATTACAAGTACTAGCGATACAAGAGTCACCGCTTTTAGAGATTTCAATCAGCAAATTTCGCTTCAAAACCAAAATGTTTCTGGTTGGACCAGATTTATTCGTCAAATTCTTGTCCCCTTTCTAGGGGTCGGTCGTTCATTGTAAAACAGGCAATTACGGCGAATGTTGCGCTGTTCCTTGGGTTTGTAGTTTGATCTCTCTACATTTCGAATCAAATTCAGCTGTAGCTGATGTTCGCAGATCAAACTACAACTTAATTTTGGTACCCCTCTCATCCCTTTCACCTCTCCCCGTTTAGGCGTTTAGTCTGTGATGGCTGCTCGATTCGCCGCCCGTTTTGTGAACCGGAACCCCCGCAACCTGGAAATGATGGGAAAACAGGCGAAACCGGACGGATATCAGTTCGAAGTGGACCGGCAAAAACGATCCTTCATCTACAAGTGAGCTCATAAGCTCGGGCTTATAGGAATGTGTTGGTCCATGTGTCTATTAAAAGCGGGATTGTATCGATCAAACTACAATTGAGGGAATGAACGAACTGGTTTATCAAAGATCAAACTACAATTTTTGAATCATGTTTCCTACATTAATTTTTACTTTGATTCATCGAGAGAAAAGAAATGGGCAGGCGAGGTCAGAGACAATAGGGCACTCCATTTCTTAAGTGCCCGGAGAAGGATGTAAAATATCATTCAAATATAACCTTGTCTAGTGAATTATGTTCCATTTTTTATCTTGGACTCGTTTTAAGGGTCGAGCTGGTACAGAGCAAATCGCATCAGGAGGCTCGCCTCTCTCACTATCTGAATGGAGTCGTACTCTCGGCATCAACCAAGGAAAAGGCGATTAGCAGCCAACTCTACAGGTATGCTGTTTACTTGTTTTCTATTGATAGCGTCTACATCATGCCATAATCTACAGAGCGAAACTTTGTTTTGGGTCTGGGAAATAGTCGGGATACCACACGATTTAGCGGATTCTATACCAATTAATTATAAATGTGATTTACGCTCATTCTTATTTCATGCTTGAAAGCGGGAAATTGTTACAATATGCTTTCCATCAAATGCGAACTAGACAATAATGATTGTTGATTAGGAAAATAAGACAACAATCTAAGGAGAGCTTGATGTTCGTTGATTATTTGATGGTTGCAGCAACACTGACGCGTGTGCCTCCATGAACCTGGGCCGCGTGATGGCCTATCGCTGTCTACAAGCCGGCATCCTCTACGCGATGCCCGGCGCCACCGAGGAAGAGACATCGAGGAGCAAACATGTGAGCAGAAATTGACACGACCTGAAGAATGACCGTGCGTCCAACTGGCAAATTGTGCAGTTAACTTGATTTTTGATATCCGAGAGGATGCCATCATAACTTTTGTTTCTCGAGTAAATGGCAAAGCGCAAAAAGTTGAATGGAAACAAATAATCGATGTTTAGCTAGGTGTTTTTGCTCTTATAGTTTCATTGTTTCAGTCGCCATGTTAGTAATCTATCTTTTGATTAATTTGAATGATAAGTGCGTTTTTTCAGCAGAGCGAATTCTTCTCCGCCCTCTCCGCCGAGGGACTGAGTCTGGAGGAACTTCCAGCTGAGGAGCACAGTTATCTCAACGACAAGCGACTCACCTGGGATAGGTTAGTTCGAATATAGAACAATATCTTAGAAAGTGCTTAGAAAGTATTCTCACAAAAGTATTACGGATTGAAAGCGAATGCAATCTAAATCGGAGTTATTCTGAGACAATTCTGACGTCCGCTATTTCAGATACCCCGTGAAGAATACTAGAGAGGACAAGCTGGATGAGTTGTAAAAATGGACTGTGTTGTTATTATTTCAATAGTTGTTATATATGTTAATTGAATGAAATAAAATTTATTACAATACCAATAAAACATTTACAAAATTTAACCAATTGAAATCAAAATTTACAATTTAAAGAACGATAAAACATCTATATTATATATTCTCGCCTGTTATATGAAGGCTCTAGTAGAACATTAACTATATAGAACAAGTGATCAGCCAGTAAATTATGAAAAATTGTACACGTGTTCAAATCATATGCAATCAGTAAGAACACTCAGCAGTTATATGTATTGCAATTATTTTCTCCCGTGCCATATAAAACACTGTCTAAGCTCTAAATCACCATAATACTATCAACATCTTGTCTCGTAGAGTCCGGACTTTCCCATGTATCTGACCCACTTGATCACGTCATGATCAGAGTAGTTCAGTTTCGATTCGAACACCTTCAGGAAGCGCACCTAGAGAAAAAAAAATACTCGTTAAAAAAGGCTCCTTTTTCATAATTTATGGTATGGCAGTACGTAATTCATATTAGTGAAACATAAATAAAATAATTGATCGCCTCTGATATGATGAAAGCAATATAGAATAAAATGAAGAATATATAGAAAAAGAATGGTTACCTTGAATCCACTGGGAGCGAAGGGCACCTCGAAGTTGACACTGACGGGAGGACGGTCCCAGCGCTTTGTGTGCTGAAATCAATTATTGGTATTGCTACAAAGATCAAAGTTTTTTTGGATTTACATTTGTTCACTTCATTTTATTACTTATTATTTGTCATAAAAGATAAACACAGAAAACGATACCTATCAATCACGCATTCACCACACTGGATGTTAAACTAAGATGGTGCCAACCTGTACTCCAATGGTGAGCAGTTCAACTTCGGCCGAAATCTGCAGCTCCTTTCCTCCAGCCAGTCGCTTGATCTGAATGACCAGCCGTTAACATGTGGAAGTGGTTTAATATCATTAATCGATATCAGATCACTGCCTATTTGAAAAGGATGGCCTAGAAATGAGCGTGTCCTATGCTTGATCCCAAGCTCTCACCAGACAGACTATAGGCTACCACATATAGCAGAGCCATTCGAGAGTGTCTATGGTTATGCTGCACTAACGACTCCCACTACATACCAACCTGCGAATCACGATTAAACACACATCATCTACTTGCAGTGCTACATCTTCATTGACAGGTTGTGCGCCACCACATCTCTCAACATAGGTGAAAATGAACGCCGCCCCAGTGAGTACCGTTCTATTTATACAGTTCTATTTACGCCTCAACAATGATTTATATGCATTGACAAAAGTTAACTTACTTTCCAGACGATTGCATTCTCTCCCGACTTGTACTTCGCCTTTCCCTTCATGCACAATAGATTCACCGTACACGTGTTGGGTGGCGTGGGAATACGAACCTAAACTAGATGGTGGAAACAGGCACTAATTTTTACCAAGACACCCTACGGTAGTTTCATATTTTTAGCGTTTATATACTTTGGGGGCTCCATCGATTTACGTATACCAATCTGACTAAGCACTCACAGTCTACAAAGGAAAAGATTATACCTCGATCTTCTGTCCCAACAAATTCGGCTTATAGTCAGCTTTCAATACAACTTTGATCTCGAGACGAGACTTGCTAACTTCACGCACAAGTGGAATGACCCTGGAAACATTGTAGCATGGTTATCTCGCTTACGAGGTCTTATTTGACTACAAGAGAGCACACAGAAGAACGACATACGTTATGAGAACAGATTAAAGTTCGCAACTTTCGTAATTCTATGGGTTGCGGAATCTGTGACGGCTCTTCGAGGTACTTCAATGTTCGAAACAATGAGTAACAGCACTAGAAACCGACAGACGCATGGTTCTGTTACAATACAATACTTACTTTCTTAGTTACCTGAATCAGTAATTATTGTAGTATGTGTTTTTGTTCAGTTTGTTGAGTTAGTTAGAAGTATGTGAAGCGACTTTGTTGAATTGTCCACTAAATCGACCTTTTTTCTCGGGATTTTGGAATATTAGTCACAAATGTCACATTTACTGGTAAAAACCTAACTCTCCACTCAACTTTGCAGTTAAAAGTGACAAAGTAGTTCGTTTACGTAGATGAAACACATCATTTTCAATCAATTTTCGTGAACAACAAAGACGCATCACGTAAATGTAGAGATTGGAGCCAACCAGCAAAGCTCCTAGTATCCTTTTTAGGTTAGACTACCTGAAGGGCAGTTTGACGTCCTGCGTTATCCTATACTTGATCAGCTCGCATTGGCCATCTGGGGGCACGAAGGCAATAGTTCGATCCGATTCGAATTTCCCCAGACGAACACACTGGTGGAACTGCAGATCGTCAATGGCGATTACCACACGGGCCCTGTCAAATACTAGGTCAACAATGTTCTGCCCTTCTCTCAATCCAACTTTCCCATGGCCAGTTGGCCAGTTTTTATACTATTGATGTTTACTGAAATCAAGGTTGCCGCCCGGCTGGTAGCTGATAACATGATACAGAACAGGGGGTCGGTGTTATACGTGATCCCTCTAAATATTCTGAAAAACACATTTTTTCTTGATGAGGAGGTGGCTTCTCTTCACAAGTACAGGACCTAACGCAGTTGACACCGTCTACTCATTATTCGATGACATTTAAGCTGAATACCGCTCTGTAACGGAGCGATGTGAATGAATAAAGAAATAGGTGAATTGCACTTTTTCCCCGAATTACGAACATCAAATAACCATCATGCCCCGCCCAGAGACAACGAAGGTAAACATTCAAGCTTCAAGCAAAGATGAGTTACTGAACTACGAGTTACACGTAATAGTTACGTGAAACGTAAGAAAAAGAATTGTAAAACTGACGGTTTGGTGGGGTCGTCCGGACGGTTTCTGGTTGACGTGGAATTCTGCATAGTCAGTTTGTCGTTGATTCCGAACTTGCACTCGGGCATTCCCGACAGAAAACACTTCATCATCACCTTACCGGCAACATTTGCCGACAGAACCTGACCTGCAGTATTGAAACATTACATCTGCAAGTACCAAAAACTGTCACAATGTATACGATACGAGAACGTATTTCCTACTTCCAAAAATGCTCCAGTTCAATAATTTGATATAAATCTTTTTCAGATTTACATCCCACAAAACTAGAGTTCAGATTTACATCCCACAAAACTAATGTAGCAAAGGTAGGGCGACTTCGTTGGCTTGAAAATTGAATCGCTTGTTTTTCTTCAAGATCGAATGTTTGAATTAACCTAGTCTCAAAAAATGTCACCTTTACGGCGGTTTACACATGCAACCAGGTTGCATGCAACCAAAATGCAACCGGGTTGCATGTGTTAAGAAAATTCGGTTGCTTTTCAAATGCAACCGGGTTGCTTTTGGTTGCTTTTCAAATGCAACCAAACACTCAATTTCTGGACATTTTCCGGTTTTTAATGCAATTTGGTTGCATTTGAAAAGCAACCGAAAGCAACCCGGTTACATTTGGTAAGCAACCAAACTGTCTTTACACATGCAACCTGGTTGCATGCAACCCGGTTGCATGTGTAATTGGCCCACCTTTACTGGTTAAAACCTCACTTTCCAGACTTGCCACCCAGTTTTGTAGTATTTTCACCCAGATAAAACACCTGATTTTCAATAATATTTTGTGGACAATAAAGTCATTTCATGTATTAATGTAAGTTTATTCGAAACGCAACTATCGACTCGAGGAATTTGGGTGTGGGACAAACCTTGTTGACTCATCAGGAGATTTACGTGTTCGATGACATCGATGAACAGCTCGTTTCTTCTGTATTTGATGCCCTCGCGACGCCAACTGATCTGACCTGTCACCTGAAAAGGGAGATACAATCATTAAACTTCACCGGTGAACTAGCAGGCAGACCTTTTCATAGTCGCGATAGCGCGCTGAACATACTGATTGTTTTTATTATGTGGGTATTCCCTTCCCCCTCTCAGAATATGAGATGGATAGACCTATCCTGTAAGATAAAATAGGTATCCATCGACGAAAGAGTATACTCCGTTTCACCAATCAATGACCTCCCACAGTGAGCCGTCCAATATTCAGGAATAATTTTCTAATGAATAATTGAATTTTTTGGTTTGAAACTTTCAGAGTTTGTAGGAGGTAAGCTAGATAGACCCTACCAAAAGTTTGAAAAATCCAAAAAACTCCAATATACCAAACTTTGTCCTGGATGTTTGAGAATATTAATGGTTATAAGGGTGTGTAACCGACTATATAATTTTCCCCTACCTGACTGGTAATCTGTTGTTGTTCCTCTTTGGTCACCGCTCGCACCCCCGACTGTGTGATATACGACTTGAGAATAGACGCATCCGTCAGTTGGGGGTAGCCGAAGTCGACCAGTTCGTCCAGAAGTTCGTAGATTAACACGAAATTCGAACGCACGCTGTCCTGCAAAACAAACGAAATGAGAAAAAGTGATGTACATACACACAATAAAGATGTGACTACCCAATTGAAAGTAATCCGTTTTTTATTAAAATACGTAAAACCCCGTAATTTAGCTGCAAGAATAGGAAAAGTCATGATATGTTCGAAAAATGAGCTCGTTTTTAGAATTTTCCCGGCTGTTCGTACAACTTTACTGTAGTATATAGATACACGAAACTGTAAGCGACCGAATCAACAGCCAATAGTTCAAAGGTGCGGTTCGAAAGTACAACTTTCCGGTATTGCTCACTTTTACTATTCACAAGATACACAGCTGACTCACCTCTGTTACTTTGCCAAAATACTCCACCATGGTGTTGTTCAATTTGGCCAACACCTGAAACACAAACACAATCATTCGGTTTCAGAAGTAAATAGATTTTATCACTTCAGAGTTTTCAAGGTAATAAACCGCAATAGAAAGTTTCAGAGACTGCAAGCGCAGAATTGTAAGTTACAACGTGACATAAAATATATTTGAACAAAATATATTGTGGACGTTTTGGGGGTTATAGTTATATGAATGTGCTCTGTTATATAAATATAGTTATTGTTATATGAATGTGATTTTTGAGTTCATCTTTTACTTCGCACATTCATATAACTGTGACATAAAATTGCTGAAACGTGCCTCGAAGATGGCAGGTGCATTGGCGTCTTTGCGTGTGGCGGCCACTATCCAAACCGATCCGCACTTTCTGTAGAGGAACGAAGTTCGGCCAATTAGAGTCATCGGAGTACGAACCTGAAACACGAACTTCAAACTGAAAATCATTCCATATCTGCAGCCAGTACAATTGTCAACATAGTTGTGTGAGCAAACCACGAACTCACGCGATGAACCAACCGAAATATCCCATACAAAGCAGGTATTTAAAAAAAAGATGATGGATTCAACCTTGTTTCGACTCCTATTCGTACCTTTCGCTGATCGTTCATATGGGTGGTCACAATAAAAAAAAATTGAGCGTCAAGCCGTCAAGTCAAAGAAAAGACGATAAAGTGAGCTAAACACGGGGGATCGTGTTTTCTCCATAAAATGACGGTTACGAGTGATTAAAAGCTTTGTGACAAGCATAATGCATGTGTAGATGTATGCTACCCAAAATTCAGTGAATTCGTTCCCATAGCGGGAGATATGCAAAGAAATACTACCTTCTCGCCAATATCTTTTTTAGCAATGTTTTGTTGCAAAATCATAAAATTCAACGTATTCACATCGAGAATAGGTTTCCTATTTGTACAATAGTCCAATTTCGTGATGTATGATGCTACCTGCTGCCTGGCGTGTATGACGCTGACTCTGAAGGCGTTCACAGCCTCTCTTGTGACGTCATCACGAAAGATTCGACAGATCAGCACCTCACCCTGCAAAACAATACTCCTTATATCATATGTGGGATAGTCGTGGTTAGGGGTCTAAAGAGTTAATGATCCCTCCCGCTGAAAAACACGAAAAGTTATAGGTCCCTCTCTAATTCAGTGGCACGAAATCACAAAACTGGGTAATTTGTCAAATAGTTGTAGGTCTCCTCTCGTCCAGTCTGTTAAATAGTTAAAGATCCCCCGGTCAGTGGACCGTGGAATCCCACCTGTGCCTTATATAGGATTTGCTATTTTCAAAAGCGCCAAAGCCTTGTGTTTGTAGTACGATTCCGTCGCTCTCGGTCCAACCTCGTGTATTTTGGCGTGTATTGCGATCAAACTACAACTGACACTGGGTCACATCCTATCTGTGAACAGTGACGAAAGACATTACAAAACCTCCCTTGCTTGGCCGTACATATTTAGTACACTTTCGCCCCACCCCTTTTCCACCATAACTACGGTAGATGAAGACAGCCCCGAACTTTGACAGTGACGAAAGACATTACAAAACCTCCCCTGCTTGGCCGTACATATTTAGTACACTTTCGCCCACCCCTTTTCCACCATAACTACGGTAGATGAAGACAGCCCCGAACTTTGACAGTGACGAAAGACATTACAAAACCTCCCCTGCTTGGCCGTACATATTTAGTACACTTTCGCCCCACCCCTTTTCCACCATAACTACGGTAGATGAAGACAGCCCCGAACTTTGACAGTGACGAAAGACATTACAAAACCTCCCCTGCTTGGCCGTAAATATTTAGTACACTTTCGCCTCACCCTATTTCCACCATAACTACGGTAGATGAAGACAGCCCCGAACTTTGACAGTGACGAAAGACATTACAAAACCTCCCCTGCTTGGCCGTACATATTTAGTACACTTTCGCCCACCCCTTTTCCACCATAACCACGGTAGATGAAGACAGCCCCGAACTTTGACAGTGACGAAAGACATTACAAAACCTCCCCTGCTTGGCCGTACATATTTAGTACACTTTCGCCCACCCATTTTCCACCATAACTACGGTAGATGAAGACAGCCCCGAACTTTGACAGGGACGAAAGACATTACAAAACCTCCCCTGCTTGGCCGTACATATTTAGTACACTTTCACCCACCCCTTTTCCACCATAACTACGGTAGATGAAGACAGCCCCGAACTTTGACAGTGACGAAAGACATTACAAAACCTCCCCTGCTTGGCCGTACATATTTAGTACACTTTCACCCACCCCTTTTCCACCATAACTACGGTAGATGAAGACAGCCCCGAACTTTGACAGTGACGAAAGACATTACAAAACCTCCCCTGCTTGGCCGTACATATTTAGTACACTTTCGCCCACCCCTTTTCCACCATAACCACGGTAGATGAAGACAGCCCCGAACTTTGACAGTGACGAAAGACATTACAAAACCTCCCCTGCTTGGCGGTACATATTTAGTACACTTTCGCCCACCCATTTTCCACCATAACTACGGTAGATGAAGACAGCCCCGAACTTTGACAGGGACGAAAGACATTACAAAACCTCCCCTGCTTGGCCGTACATATTTAGTACACTTTCACCCACCCCTTTTCCACCATAACTACGGTAGATGAAGACAGCCCCGAACTTTGACAGTGACGAAAGACATTACAAAACCTCCCCTGCTTGGCCGTACATATTTAGTACACTTTCACCCACCCCTTTTCCACCATAACTACGGTAGATGAAGACAGCCCCGAACTTTGACAGTGACGAAAGACATTACAAAACCTCCCCTGCTTGGCCGTACATATTTAGTACACTTTCGCCCACCCCTTTTCCACCATAACCACGGTAGATGAAGACAGCCCCGAACTTTGACAGTGACGAAAGACATTACAAAACCTCCCCTGCTTGGCCGTACATATTTAGTACACTTTCGCCCACCCCTTTTCCACCATAACTACGGTAGATGAAGACAGCCCCGAACTTTGACAGTGACGAAAGACATTACAAAACCTCCCCTGCTTGGCCGTACATATTTAGTACACTTTCGCCCACCCCTTTTCCACCATAACTACGGTAGATGAAGACAGCCCCGAACTTTGACAGTGACGAAAGACATTACAAAACCTCCCCTGCTTGGCCGTACATATTTAGTACACTTTCGCCCACCCCTTTTCCACCATAACTACGGTAGATGAAGACAGCCCCGAACTTTGACAGTGACGAAAGACATTACAAAACCTCCCCTGCTTGGCCGTACATATTTAGTACACTTTCGCCCACCCCTTTTCCACCATAACTACGGTAGATGAAGACAGCCCCGAACTTTGACAGTGACGAAAGACATTACAAAACCTCCCCTGCTTGGCCGTACATATTTAGTACACTTTCGCCCACCCCTTTTCCACCATAACCACGGTAGATGAAGACAGCCCCGAACTTTGACAGTGACGAAAGACATTACAAAACCTCCCCTGCTTGGCCGTACATATTTAGTACATTTTCGCCCACCCCTTTTCCACCATAACTACGGTAGATGAAGACAGCCCCGAACTTTGACAGTGACGAAAGACATTACAAAACCTCCCCTACTTGGCCGTACATATTTAGTACACTTTCGCCCACCCCTTTTCCACCATAACTACGGTAGATGAAGACAGCCCCGAACTTTGACAGTGACGAAAGACATTACAAAACCTCCCCTGCTTGGCCGTACATATTTAGTACACTTTCGCCCACCCCTTTTCCACCATAACTACGGTAGATGAAGACAGCCCCGAACTTTGACAGTGACGAAAGACATTACAAAACCTCCCCTGCTTGGCCGTACATATTTAGTACACTTTCGCCCACCCCTTTTCCACCATAACTACGGTAGATGAAGACAGCCCCGAACTTTGACAGTGACGAAAGACATTACAAAACCTCCCCTGCTTGGCCGTACATATTTAGTACACTTTCGCCCACCCCTTTTCCACCATAACTACGGTAGATGAAGACAGCCCCGAACTTTGACAGTGACGAAAGACATTACAAAACCTCCCCTGCTTGGCCGTACATATTTAGTACACTTTCGCCCCACCCCTTTTCCACCATAACTACGGTAGATGAAGACAGCCCCGAACTTTGACAGTGACGAAAGACATTACAAAACCTCCCCTGCTTGGCCGTACATATTTAGTACACTTTCGCCCACCTCTTTTCCACCATAACTACGGTAGATGAAGACAGCCCGAACTTTGTTATATGCGAAAAAATCTTCAGAACTAATATGTGACACAAAAATAAATTACAAACAGGACAGAGCCAAAAACTTTTTCAACATCATATACGAAGTCAATTCTGAGCACATACCTTGTGGTTATAGAAGAATATTCCTCCAATCATTCTGCCGAGCGATTCCTACTGACTTCTGTGCATCCTATTCGAAACTGAAAAACCAAATCTCGAATGGCAGAAAAAAGATAAAACAGGCTCATGAAAGTTCAAATACGGTACAGGTGAACAACCCATATCAAGGAAACCAAAACTGAGTTTTACATAAAATAAATTTATAGTAAAATGAAAAATATATACAGAAATATCAAAAACAATGTCATAAATACACGTTCATTTTTAATAATGTACACACGTAGAAGTTTGCTTAGTGCAAAATGGATGTTTATGTTACAGCTAGCTGGATCAATACTTGACCTGAACCCGAGCAAAAGTGTTTTTTTTCTAATACAGAATAATTATAGAGACTCAGTTTCACCGTAACAAATTGTTTCAACCTGTTAACAATCTTGTTCCGAAAATATGAAGAAGAAAATCAAAATTCTTAGTACATGAGCAAAAATGGAGCAAACTCTCGGTCATTCAAGTTAAACTAAACAGGTTGAATATAACGAAAATTTTACAAATGTTTCTAATAGTATGGCTCCCAGTTCGAGCCATCAGCCGGGGTGAGGTTGCCGGTGACCAGAAGAAAGATGTCGATTATCCACCAGACGCCTAGTCCTCCTGCAAATAAATCATTCCAACGAGTGAACCTTATATCAATTCGTGGTCTGTTATATCGTTACACATCAGTAAGGTGCGCTTATTTTGTGAAAGGTGTCTGTTTTATTTTCATTTGAATACCCGAAACCCGAAACGTCTTGATTTTTGATGAGAATTAGGTAATTGCTTCACATATCGGCGAAAAAAGTAGTTCGTGTTGTGAATTTCTAGAGATATTCATACAAATTCACTGGAATATTTAATAGTTAATCGATAAACTGACCTAGCGTCATCAACTTTCCGACGGCGATGGCAGAATACCCCAGACAGAATCTGTCCACGGCAACCACTCCGAGAAGGACCGAATAGAGTAGAGTAGACAGGAAATAGTGGCCAGTGTACCTGAATCACATCGAATAATCGAAAGACAACTATTCAAAACTGACCCCTATTTCAGTTTCAATATCTTCACGTTTTTATGCACTTGTATCCAGTCTTATACATTAGTATATTAATACAGTGTATTAGGCAAAGCAAGAAACCACCTACTCAGAAGAACAAGGACAATAAAAGTTGTCAAATATGTCCTACGCGGTGATGTGTAAAACGTAACTAATGATCGGGTTTTTCGTCACGGATACAGTTCACTTTATGACGTCAGTCATAGCGTATGAAGCCAGCGTTACAGGTTTAACGTTGATACGCAAAAGCACACAACAAACGTAGAGTCATCCGTTTTAATTCGTAACATACTTTGGAACTACCCTTCTTTCAATAGTAATTGCAATTTACCGATGAAACATTATCTCTCACCAACACATAACTTTCAATGAATTTCTGTGAACAACAATGTCACCTCACGTACGGCGCATAACCTAGAAACAACTCACTTGATGCAGGGCACTTCCCTGGGAAAGAACCGCTCGCCGCGACACTCGATGCTACAGTC
Organism: Litoditis marina; assembly: GCA_964036275.1. Lineage (NCBI taxonomy): Eukaryota > Metazoa > Nematoda > Chromadorea > Rhabditida > Rhabditidae > Litoditis > Litoditis marina. Next base: position 238,141 of record OZ038435.1, on the reverse strand, counting down.
TATCACCCAACATGTGACATTCGTCCATTCCACGTCCTCCGCCCTTTGACCTCCGAAACGACTACAGTAACCCGAGTGGGACTGGAAATGTATCATAAGATAAGCAGCGGTCCGTCAATTGTAGTAGTTACGAAGGGGTTCATAGAAAAAGGGTGAACTGGTTAAATACATGGTTAACAAAACATCCGGTTCCTTGTGGAAATTGATTGAAATTCAGTCACACAAACTTCTTAGCGAACGGTGGTGTTGCCTATGTCCGCATATGTTGAAGTATAGTTATTAGAATATAAATATCGAAAATTCACTAATGTTCAGTCAGCCTCAACCCCATTTGTCAACCAAGTTGAATGCTAACTGACCTCAGTTTCATTTAGCGTAGAGGGGGCCTGTTCGGGGGAATTACAGGTGACAAACTGTTCGGGCAGAAAGGAACAGGGCACCAGGGGTCCCGCCGGGAAATTATCCTTCATCTGAGGACAAGCAGGGGGCTGCTGCAACATATGGATATGATAATTATAATAGACAGCCTGCCGGCACCTTTCTCGATATATTCAACCCAAAATGAAAAGAACGAAGATGGATTAATGAACTAGGTTATATAAGATTAGAACACCTCCAAACTAATTTGTATAATCCAGCCTGTGCATAGATGGAATTCATTATGTAACAACATTCCGAAAACTCACATAAACAGCATCCTTGGTGAGACCAGCATTTACTACACAAGAACATATGGCCAGCAGTACGTGAATAATCATGTTGAAACCATTCTCTAGCATCAAAATTGACTGCAAAAAACAGTTTTCCGAAACTGAACCCATTTGAGAATCTAAGGAAACTCAGCCCAAAGCCGACAGTTAAGAACATCACACAACAACATAAAGAGCACGCAAATAACGAAGCCGCTACAGAACGGCTGAAATTATACAAACAATCAAATCTTGCAAATAGAATTATTTATCACATATAATATGAACTCAACAAGAAACAAGATAAAACAATGGATAAGAAACCGGAAAAGGGCCTTGGATTGGCAAACGTGTACGACTGTCAGCAAATACTCGAAACCCATGCGAAACTAAACTAGACACCAAACTACAAGTGCGTTTTCTACTTCTTGACAATCTGAATAACATCCTCGTGATCCAACTTGTGCTGTATGCCGACCCTTTGCGGGGAAAACTTCGTACTCGTACCCCATACGATGGCATATCTGCAACACACAAAATGTTCTATATATATTGAAAATAGATAAGAATTAGCTAGTGGCTCCCTTACAATGAAACATTTCCCGACAGCTTGGAAATGAGCAGAAATACGGAGGTTTCACCCATGTATATCAACTTGCACGAACAGTCATCCCTAGCTAAAGGAACATCATATCGCAACTAGAGCAAATGAATGAATAAATCTTTAAAACTTGAATCTTAAATTACGAAGTTGACAAATCATGTCAGAGTCAGACTAAAAGGACATGTACACGTGTGCCGAATGTTGGAATAGAAAGAGAGATAGAGTGGTTATTAATAAATCAAAATAAAAAGTGCATAATACGGAATTCTAACCGACCTGAATTGGCTGGCCAGTGTTCTATGAAGAGCGTGACAGCAATGTTCGACGGTGGCTCCGGCACGCAGAATTATACCGTCTTCCGGACCTGGAAGAGCGATTATGAAAGATTAAACACATATTCTCCAATCCAAGACCGAGTATTGATTCAAATACATGAAAAGCAACTGCTCAGACACACACAAATATGAGAACTAATTCATATGTGTTCGGGAATAAAACGATTCGGGAAACAAATTCTCCGAAAAATTAGGTTTCTGCGCGAGAAACAACCAAAACTTGTTTTCGGATCAACTCATCAATCTGATGCTAGTGAAGTCTATATATTGTTTCCAAAGAGCTGGTTAGATGATGAAAAACTATCATTCTGCTCTATAAACCCCATGATAAACATCATTATCCGACCAATTTCAGCTACCGTCTCACCTAGATCTGGAGCGTTTCCCGGTTTCTTGGTGTAGACTCGCAGCAAAGCCAAATACTCCCAGATCTTTTCCAGCAAATAGTCGGTGTTCAACTTCATCTCGCAAGAGATTACCACGTGATGAGGTTTCCTGTAAACTACTTCTTGAAAACAGAAAAATGAAATAAGAAGATGCCCTGACCACTAGCCAATGACATCATTCACAATCAAATAGAATACCTTGTAATTTACTACATAATTTGTATTAGTAACCGCTAAAGTTTGAAACCAACCTAGCCAATCGATCAATTTCTTCAATCGATATCTGATCAATTTTGTTGTACACGTAGAGGCATGTGATGTACACCCGACTGCCCACAATCACGTCGATAAACTCATCAACCCTGAAATAGAGAAGAATAACAACTGGAATTAGTAGTGTAGGGAATATAATCTCTTTTCTCTTTGTAAATGTTAACTTCGCAAAAGAGGATACAAACTTCGGATTGGGATATATCGGAATGTATAAAGCGTGGCAACAATATACAATTGCACTAGGGAAACAAGTCTACATACGTTAAAAGAGTTAAAAGATTGTCACAGTGGTATGGACTGTGCTAAGTAATAATTGATCTGTAAGTAGAGATAATTAGAAAGTATGTAAAAAGTGAAAAAGAGTTGATTTTCATGACGAAAGTTAGCCTCTGCATTGAAGAACGAAAAAGTCGAATTGAACTCACGTGCAATCCTCTCTGAAGACGACGTCGGCGTTGAATATTTTGTATTCGTGCAAAATATGCATGATCATTTTCTCGTTGCAATGAGTCAGGGGCACGGTATGTGTGAATTTCACCCCACCCACCTGCAAATAAATATATTGAAATTGGCGCAGTCTGCAGTTATTGATAAACTAGAGGGACGCATGAATTTGTGGTTTTTCCACGAGGGATAATCAGTTTTTCAAACTCTGAACCGGGCACCTACCTATCGAACGGAATTGTTCTAGGTAACTTCTTCTAAATGACACAAGTCGGACACCTTACTTCGCTTTCTAAAAAGTTTCGTAGCACCAAACTACAAAAAGTTACATATGCCAACTGGACAGGCTAGCATCTAGAATTCTATTTGGACACGCAATTCAAACAATGTCATTTTTCAATTTGCACTAATTTCACTGCCGTTTCGAAGGGTCCCTTATTACCCTCACATTAGGGTAAGCAAGAGATAATGAAGAAAAGCGTACCTTCTTCTGCTTGACATAGATGTGGGGCGGTCGTTTGTTAAGTCGGATTCCGACGCTCTCCAACTCCCTCTCGAGCAGTCGCTTCTGCTGGTCACTCTTGCCCGCGTCCAACATCATCAGAATCACGTCCGCTGTCTTGGCCACGGCGATAACCTGCCGACCACGACCTGCAACCAATTCGGAGTTAGAATCATTTGTAATCTGAACATTTTTAAGACAAAAAAGAACAGTACAAAGCATATATACCAATGTGGAGAGACACGTTTTTAATCGTGAATAAGCTAATAAGCACTCTATTCTAAAGCAATCTCATTACACTACCAGGCATCTACACGTAATGTAACCCTACTTCAGGCTGAAAATTAAAGTAGCAGTCTTGTCTGAATGGTTCCTTCGAAACCTGCACAAATGTAGTTTGTTCTGACCCAATATCATGAAATTCGGGGTATTTAGAGCAAAAAATCTGTTGTATACAAAGATGTGTTCATCCATTCGTAGCTCATTAATTACTAAAACAAATATTCAAAGTTCAAAGAAGTGAGTAATAGTGAAATTATAGATAACAGAGAAATGAAACAAGCAAACATGATCTGAGCGAACGAACCTTTTCCCTGTGAGGCGCCCTCGATAATTCCGGGCAAATCGAGCAATTGGATATTGGCTCCTTGATAGTTCATAACACCTGACAACAGAAACGGTCCATCATTAGAATATCATTTTGAGAAATTTAACAATCTCACAACAAATATGAAACTCCCAAAAGCTCTGTTCCCCAGAAGCCTCATGTATCACAAACTCTTTTTGGTTTGAATTAACTGTTTATCAAGTTTCAAAGCTGACACCAGGGATGACCAAAATTTTGACCGGCCTGAAAACCGGAACGCCCCCCCCCCTCAAAAATCAAAAGTCAATGGTAAATAGTCAAAAACAAGCTCTCTCAATCCAAAATATTCCAATTCGAAGTTTGAATTTATCAAAATCGTCCCGAAATTCTATTATTTTCTCGAATGTTGGGCCGAAAACGACCCCCCCCCCCCCCTGAAAAAGTTGTCCGCGTACCTACTTTGGTCATCCCTGGCTGACACTTTATAAAGAATACGAACACGACGGGATTTTCAGCAGAACTATAACCATATCAACTATTCTTCAACAACGTGTTTTAATATTTAAAAAAAAGAGAAATACTTTGATATCCGTCGGACATGCAAATAATGTGCCATCAACTAACCGGGAATACATGTGAGAGTCGTGAACTCATAGTTGGCAACTTCAGAGTGAGTGTTGGTCATAGTGGATAGGAGCGTCGATTTACCGACTGAAGGGAACCCGACCTGGAAATAGCCAACGAAATGAGCACTTCATATAGTTGGTACTACCATGGCACATATGCGGTACTTCAAAGAAGCCACTTCAAATCTAAATCTCACAATGCTGCGCGAACTTTGTGAACTCGTTAAGCCACTCATGCCCAACACGTTTTACACTACAAGAATCCGTTACCGTTTCCCTGTCAGCTCATGAAAACATAATAGATATCGGATAATATAGAAGTCCTCAATTAGCTCACCATGGCTACTCGCGCGTCTCCACTCTTCATTACATCGAAACCCTCTCCTTTGGCACCTCCCTTGCCAGTCGGCTCCAGAAGCTGTTGACGTAATCGAGCCAATTTAGCCTGCAATTCAACAAGTCATGAAACCGAAGTTTATGCCGGAGAAAAGAACATTTAGTACTACGTGCCCTGAACAGCCGTACAAATCGAAGTACATCATGCTAATTAAACACCTTTCATGAAGTTGTCAATTCTCATACAGACCAACAGATCTCTCAACTGTCGTGCTAATAGATATGAAATAGTTTACCCAAAATATTACTTTCCACACAACCTGTCTTGTCTGTAGTGATTATAAAGACGTATAAATATGATAACAAGACAGACAGAAAGTGTTTTCAACACAGATTTCTCGAATATCAGGAGTTCCACTAATAGATCGGCGGGCGATACGTAACAAGGTTGAAAAGGGTTACTGGGTGAAACAATAATACAATACAATACAATAGTTTATTACGGGATCAGAATCTGTACAATTCGCCGCAACATTTTATCTTTCCAAGTGTGCATCTCTTCTCTAGCGATCCTCATCCAGTTTCTTCCGACAGCTTCTTCGAACTCATCTCTCCATCTTTGTTTTGGTCGCCCCGGGGGTCTTGGTGCGTCAATTGGACACCATTCCACCATCGTTTTCGCCCAACGATCATTCTCCATGCGGCTGACGTGTCTTGCCCACGACCATTTTCTCATAGCAGCACGTTCACGAATGTCTGGTAGTCGCACTGTTCTCGAAAGCCACTCGTTGGTATGACGATCGAAAAGAGTCACACCAATCATTTTTCTCATCATTCTCCGCTGACCAGTAATCAAGGCAGAATGATCTTTGAGACGGAGTACCCATGTCTCACAGCCATACAGAATTGCTGGTTCTATGCATGCCTGGTAGACCTTACGTTTCAGCGCCAATGAAACGGTACGACTTGTGAGAAGTTGATAGTATCGATTGAAAGCACACCAACCCGCACGAATTCGACGTTGAATTTCAGGAGTATCGTTCAGCTCAAACGAGAGACGGTGTCCAAGATAAATGAACTTTTCACAATAGAGTAGGATCAATCCATCGACAGTGATAGGTGTTTCAGTGTAGTTTGACATCACCAATGTCTTTTCATGATTGATTGTGAGGCCCACTCTTTTGCTGGCCTCTGACAGCTCTTGTAACATTTGCTGAAGTTCTTGAGGACACTGAGAGAAAACAACAATGTCATCAGCAAAGCGGAGATTAGTGAGTCTTGTGCCACTAATCGGAATACCGTACTCATCCCAGTCAAGGACGCGGAAGACTTCTTCGACAACAGCAGAGAACAACATTGGGGATATGGTATCTCCCTGTCGAACTCCTCGCTGAACCACTACTGGTGTTTTGTCGGTACCTATCCTGACATGAACCTGCGCTTTTGCATAAACTGCTTTTATTGTATTGATTATCTTCGTGTTAACCCCTTGGTTGGAAAGAGATGTCCACACTGAGTCAAACTCGACTGAGTCGAATGCTTTGCGATAATCAACGAATGCCATGTACAGAGAAAGCGGTATTCACATGATTTTTGCATGAGCTCACGTACGGCAAACACGTGGTCTATCGTTGAGAACTGTTTACGAAAACCTGCTTGCTCTGCTGGCTGGTTATCCTCCAAGTCTCTTTCCATTCTACGACAAAGAACAGTAGTGAAGACTTTGTAAACTGTCGACAATAGAGAGATTGGGCGGAAATTCTTGATATCAAGAGGATTTCCTTTCTTGAACAACAAAGTGATCACTGAATCAGCAAAGTTGTTGGGAACTGTTTCCTGTTCGAGACACTCATTGAAAATCCTGGTCAAATGAGGAGTCAATACATCAGTGCCAACCTGTTCTTGAATCAGAAGTCAAGTCTGCCATTGCCTCCAGACCCAAAGGTAGATCACCTGGGGAAGATCGAATCACGGCAGAAATGCTACAGGTTGGCACTGGGTGAAACACGTAACTTTAATGGTGTGAACTGGAGTGATCAAATTCAAGACGCTTAACGGTTAACGGAACGCAATGGAGCACCAACATATATATGTGAAGTAGTGATTCCTACCCATATAAGCACGGAACACTAGGAAACGTGTGATTTTCTGTGTTTGGAATGTACCGGAATACATCTTGTCTCAAATTGTCGCAACCTGGCCGTCGAAACAAAGGCAAGCTAATGAAATCTCCTACCTTCAACAAGCCGAGATGGTACTCGGTGGCCTTATTCTTCTGCGTTCGCGCCATTTCGCGCTCGATCTCCTGAATTTTCTCCACGATCCCCATACTTGCTGGAAGAGAGACAAACTCATTCACACAACACTTAGCACAACAACACTAGACTAACAGAAAGTTTGAAAAGTTCAATTGTGGTTGAGATACCTAGTTCAAGAACTTCATTCGAACTTCGAAGTAACTTGTGTTGGAAATGGGTGAACACGCTTGAGATAACATTTTATACATGAACAGCGTGGGAAAAATCACATAAACTGTAATATAAGCAAACAGTGAAAAATATACAAACGCAACGTAGTCAAAATTACAGATAGCACAATCGAATATAATCAAACAAACTTTTGGCTATACTATTCTACACTATGATCTTTCATACAATAAATTATAATTAAATATAAAACAGCCGGTTCAAACTCCAGAAAAGAGTGCAATTAATGGAACAATTGCTTTAAAAAACTATACCAAAATGTTATCGGCACGATTTCTTGTTGGCAAATAGTGAAAATACTAAAGTGAACCATTTAACCCGCACCGCAGAATGAGAATATGAGAATTAAAACCTTAGATCATAGGAGATGATATACCGACTTTAACCTTCTTTGTCACCGAACGAGGAAAAGACTCAAGTTGGTATTAGAGACTAAGAACAACCACATGCCACTATGAGATAACATGAGTTTTCGTAACCTCGCTATGTTGAATCAATCCATTTCCACGAATCACAAACAAACTTCAATTTCAAGTTATTATCTGGGACATTTTTGACAACGGTTGCTCTCTGAATTGAGAAAAACAATACAACAACTTTTTAACACCATACACCCATGAGAGAAAGAGAAAACAGAATTGAATCAACAAACATAAGGGTCCACCTAACGCACTAGCAAGACGCCTCATAGATCGAACAACTTTTCGAGGCTTGGAAGCGGCGTGTCTACTGGCATGTCCGACAAATCAGGAAGAGATTGCAGGGCACGTTGTACCTGAAAGGGCTCGGAATTAGAGATGTGAGATGTACAATATACTGGCTGAACTGAGGAGAAATGTCGCGAACAGATGCCCAAACATGTTATTATGTTAGAAAAATCCATCGATCACGTAAGATGCAAACATACCCCAGTAAAGTTGTCCGAATAGTCAGAAACATTTGAAAAACAGACTACTTTTTCGCCGAAAAGGAGACAATCGGTCTACTTTTGATGATAAATCATAAATTTTCACTTGTTTGCATACGAAAACGAACTAATTTTTGTCGCTTAGTCAGACCTTACTGGTGTTTGGACGCAAATTCAAAATTGAATCGATTCACAGTTTGCGTGTGCATCATTGTAGCAAACATAGTCATCTCGTGTTCAAACAGCAACAAATTGAACAAATGACTGATAACCGCACATGAAACATTTGTAGTTTATAGTGAACAAATGAGACGGAGTAAGTCATGAAGTAGAAGAGCATGTATGCTCAACGTACCTCCGTGAGATCGGCCTTGACTTTCTCCTCCTTCCGTTTCACTTCCCGGAGAAGGGTATCCTGATGTTCGACGGTAGCCCGCACGTTGACCAACATGGAATCCAACAATTTCTGCAGATTCCTTCGATCGAGCATTTCGTCGGCAAGCCTGAAATAGATAATGTAGTGAAGGAAATGTCAAAAATCGAATAAAATCGCGTTAAACATAGCAGAATGAATAACAGAAAGTGTGCACCCTTAACATAGAGATGTTTCCTCTCGCGGGCACACACTTCACCCCACCAACTTAAAAGTCGTGGAAAATCTTTTACACGAGTTCATTGTAGAAAATCCGTATAATGAACTATTTTGTGATTCAACAACAATGCTTATAGGTCTTCGAACCATTGATCGAGACTGTAAGTACTCTATGCAAATACGGTAGTATTTCTCCTACTTTTTGCAATAATCCCGCGAAATGGGCTCCACTTCGTTGATCTGTTCCAACAGTTCCTCCACTTCGTCCCCGTTTCGAATATGCACCAGCATGTTGGGATTGCCCACAGATTCCGGATACGACGCAAGCTTCTGTCTGAAAATGAAACACGTGTAATAAATATGACATACATGAAACACTTGAAATAAACTTGAAAGAACATATGAAACCTGTGGAAAAGGGAACACCCATCGAAGACGCGTATAAGCGATGAGAGATTCCAGAATTTTCGCTGAGAATAGCGTCATGCTCATCTCAGCATGCCAACGTATGACGTATTTATTAACTCAATCTTACCGAACACACGCATAAAAGCAGAATTAACTATGATGATTTGTTTTTAGGAATCTACTAACTCATTAGTAAGTGAGTGAATTAAAAGTGAGTAAGTATGAATCGAATAAGCTATTCTCACCTAATCTCGGCATTGGTACTTGGCGGGTCGTCCAATTGTCGAAGTGACTGGAGGGCATCTTCGCAGGTTCGTGACACGGCTTCTGGGTCATACTCGGCTGCCTTCGACACGGGCGGTTGAGGCTGGAACCATAGTTTTTCTATTATTCACAGTTCATTTATTTATATATGTAATAAGTTTATTCTAGTTAACTGTCTTCTATTTAATCTAATTACGCTTCAAATACACCGGTATATTCGGCAGATTAGCAACAACACTTATAAAAACGGGCAATTTTTTCATCAAACTCAAGCAGGGGAGGGCAGATATGGCTCAGCAAACCAAAAAAAGTCAAAGAGGGGGGTCGTTTTTGGTCCATAAGGGGTGGGAAATTGCACAATTTTAGCACAACCAAACCAAACTTTGCTCGGAATTTTCCGCTTGTATGAAGACTTTTTTAACTTTTCAAAAGAGAGTTCGTATTGGACTTGACGTCAAACCATTTCATGCCCGCCCCTGAACTCAAGAACGAGATAGAGTTGCATTTGGTCCATTTTTAATTCAATCTTCTTAATTTCCACGGATAACAAAAAACTATCTACCTTTCGTATATAGTAATATCTTACTGATTGGTGATCGCAACCAAGCGAGAGTGAGACGATAATGCAAGTGATTGTGGGCGATGCAGAACTATAAGGCAGGGTTCATACTGCCTGTCGCTGAATTCGGCGACAGCAGCAGTCGCCGCGTAGCATTTTCAAAATGCTGATGTCGCTCAGTTTGGCAGCAGCAATGTCGCTTGATCTAGTTACCAAAAAGTATGAACGACTTTTTCTTTCTAATTTTGGTCAAAAACACATATCTAATTTTGGTCAAAAACAATGGTCTTTTTCAAAAATGTTAGTTTTACTTGATAACTTTGCTTAAAATTGTTCGAAAAACCTTATTGCATGGTTGTTTGGTGGGAATTTCTATCATGATAGAATGAGTGATTTTTTCATAAGATCCAATGTTTTACTCTCGACTAATGATTTATTTTGTTTTAAAACCCACTCCAAGTTCGAAAGTGTGATTTTCCAAGTTTCAATAAACTTACAATGTAAGAGAAACTTGTTTCGATAGCTTTGGAAAGTCTAAAATCAGGTTGTTACCCACCCCAATTACCGGTGAATAATCTTGAAACAAGTGATATATGTTTTAACTGAGTTAGTAAATATCATAATAATCATTTAAATTTTCAAGCAGGGGAGGGCAGATATGGCTCAGCAAACCAAAAAAAGTCAAAGAGGGGGGTCGTTTTTGGTCCATAAGGGGTGGGAAATTGCACAATTTTAGCACAACCAAACCAAACTTTGCTCGGAATTTTCCGCTTGTATGAAGACTTTTTTAACTTTTCAAAAGAGAGTTCGTATTGGACTTGACGTCAAACCATTTCATGCCCGCCCCTGAACTCAAGAACGAGATAGAGTTGCATTTGGTCCATTTTTAATTCAATCTTCTTAATTTCCACGGATAACAAAAAACTATCTACCTTTCGTATATAGTAATATCTTACTGATTGGTGATCGCAACCAAGCGAGAGTGAGACGATAATGCAAGTGATTGTGGGCGATGCAGAACTATAAGGCAGGGTTCATACTGCCTGTCGCTGAATTCGGCGACAGCAGCAGTCGCCGCGTAGCATTTTCAAAATGCTGATGTCGCTCAGTTTGGCAGCAGCAATGTCGCTTGATCTAGTTACCAAAAAGTATGAACGACTTTTTCTTTCTAATTTTGGTCAAAAACACATATCTAATTTTGGTCAAAAACAATGGTCTTTTTCAAAAATGTTAGTTTTACTTGATAACTTTGCTTAAAATTGTTCGAAAAACCTTATTGCATGGTTGTTTGGTGGGAATTTCTATCATGATAGAATGAGTGATTTTTTCATAAGATCCAATGTTTTACTCTCGACTAATGATTTATTTTGTTTTAAAACCCACTCCAAGTTCGAAAGTGTGATTTTCCAAGTTTCAATAAACTTACAATGTAAGAGAAACTTGTTTCGATAGCTTTGGAAAGTCTAAAATCAGGTTGTTACCCACCCCAATTACCGGTGAATAATCTTGAAACAAGTGATATATGTTTTAACTGAGTTAGTAAATATCATAATAATCATTTAAATTTGAGAAATTGAAGACATGAAGAAAAAATTAAACAAAAACCAATGAGCGACGCGTCATGTATTTTACTAGCCAGTCAACTACACTTGTCGCTGAATTCGGCAGCAATTGTCGCTGAATTACGCGACAGCGACATGATTTGGCAACAAAAAAGTATGAACACCCAATTGGCGACGCGACGTCGCTGTAGCGGAATTCGGCAACAAGCGACGCGATCGATAATCATGATTTGTGTGTTGTCGCGCGTGCTGCCGAATTCAGCGACAGGAAGTATGAACCCTGCCTAAGTGATACGAAGCAGCTAGGATAGGATGGCCCCACATATAGGGTGGAGTTTTCTAGTTTAAACGGTAGAATAATTTCCAGCTTTCGATGAACTCACCTTAGGAGCGAGCGGCTCGGATAGTCCCAGAATCGGATCATTGGCAGACGTAGATGCACCATTGCTGGACTTTGACTTCTTTCCACGAAGTGCTGATTCGAGCCTGCCAACACAATATATAACGAGTCAGTTCTTCACAATTAGTAAACGTCAAACAGTGTTAAATCCGGGTTAAACGTAATGCGACGCAACATTTCACTATATAAACTATATTTTCGAGAGCAATAATAAAAGTGTAGCATATCGGACAGTGTCATAAACTCACTTCGCAACCTGATCTGATAGATAAATCTGACGATCGGTGAACACCTTCAGAACTTTGGTGAGAGCCCTGTCGAGGTCGGGTCCGGACACCTTGGAACAATGCCTGGAATAATTAAATCTTACGTTTCAGTGGAAACATGGAAAATCGAAAACCAACAGCTTATAGGAAAACATGTTTACTGATGATTGGGAACAGAATCATAATGGGCTTTAGAATCCGAAAAATAACTACTAATGAGATTCGGATATTGGGAAACATGGTGATTTTAAATTCCACATTTTGGGAGGTGAAAGCGGATCATAAAGATAGGTAAATAATAGACTAGGTAGATTTTTCGATTGTTTAGGTGGGGAAATGATGAAAAGTAAACTAACCTGAAGGCGGGTTCGAGAACACCATAAAACTTGGTCATAAGTTCTGGTGCCTTCTTCCGAGCATTCTGGATGACGTCATTAGCCAGATACACCAAATTGACCAGTCGAGGTGAGTTTGTTTCCCGCTTAATTTCCTGAAAACGGAGCTCTTTACCCTTTTTTGAATGCATCAAAATAATGGAGAATGGAAAGTAATTAGAGAAGAATGCTTCAAATTATATTTTCAAAATATAACTTCAGCGCATTTGTATATTGTGAGGAAAAACGACTCATCCATGCCTGCTCAAAAACTGTTGGTTTTGGGGCTTAATTGCTTGAATTTAAATAAACTAAATGATCATCATAAATTTCATGACTTCTACAGTAAACATGGGTAGCTCCTAAAATGTGACACACTTACATTGAGAGCACCCCACTCATTCTAAAAACTTCCCACGGTAATAGCTAGTAAGGAGTACAGACAGGACAAACAAACAGCACCTCAAAATAATGCTAACCCATTTTTTTTTATAGTTTGGTTATTTTCTCCAAATTTCGAGCTAGTTTTCTGATCGCGTGAAACACCAGAATGTTCAGAACCATCATCACGACACACTTCTCTTATTTTACCTACCACTGTAAAATATAGTACAACTGCTAACAATGAATGATGGACTATAGGCGCATGCGTACCTTCAGCCATACACTGACAATCATGTCGGCATGATGGCGCTGATGATGAAGAAGCCACAGGGAAAGTGTTTGGATTGACTCCTGTTGCGGCGTCAGCTTCTGCAGCCTCTCCCGCATCGCCTGTTCCGAAAATCCAGAGCTCATTCTGAAACACAATACATACTCGACATTCCCCATTGTTGTAAACACAAAAACTATAAAAATTGACAAACATTGTAAACAGTTACACTGATAGGAAGTGATATTTATCTGTGTCTGCAATGAACCAACTACAGTGAATGTCACGTCTCAGCTATGAAAATTTGAACACGATGAGCGTACGAAATTTCGAACAAAAGGCAGTGAGGTCGTAAATCATGATGCATCACGGTGAACACCGACCGTTAAACGTTCTTTCCAACTTCCAATCTAGATTGAAAGATACTGAACCACAGGAGAAACGTACGTGGAAGCAGAGCGTTTCTGTTTTCTTACATTCATCCCCAATCATGATTTGACGTAGAGACATTGCATGAACAGACATTAAATATATAAAATAGTGTATTTCACTTGAAAATAATCGAAAAATTAAATTTCCTGTCAGTTCATTTTTTATTTTGGCACACTAATTGAAGGGCTGTGTCAGTACGATTACGGTAGCATTGGAGCGCACTCTTCTTCGTTGTGGACAGCTGGGAGTGTGAACAAGCGTAGTACGTAGCATCCAATTGATTATATTATTATTAGATTTACAATGGATTTACAAAAAAATTGAGAAAATATGAGCAAAGAATTATACGTTTCAAAACTTCAGATTGAAGTTTAGTAAAAATCCAATTGTTTTCATGGAAATGAATGAACCACTAACAGCCAGTTTCTCTCTTATCTAGTACGTTTGTTATGAACCAGTTTCAGGATGAGTTTATTTTCAATAACTCGCTATTGACACGACAAAATAACATTTGATAAATAAGCGGTGTGAAAGTCGCTGTTCATAACAATGAGCTCCACTCGGGGATTCGGATACAGAATCTATCGAGTGAAAACAAAAACTTGATATATATTCGAGTTACATTGCCGATTCGAAAACTCCGGTTAGGCATAAACACCCTCGAGGGAACATTGACTTTTTACCCCCCACCTTTCTGAATTGGTATTGCGTTTGGGGAATTGTAGTTTGACCTCCCCCCCCCCCACCGGGGGTGATAATTCAATTTATCACTTGCAATACAAAAGTTTGAGGGTGGGGGGTGAAAAGTAAACATTTCCGGTATTGAAGTTCAGCCCCCTACTCGTTGAAGTTTGACCCCCCACCATTGAAGTTCTACCCCCCGCCGACCCAGGTGGGGGGGGGGGGGGGGGTAAATAGTAAATGTCGAAGTTGATTTTTGACCCCCCCCCCTCTCCTAGATTTTCAGGTTTTAGCTTGGGTGGGGGTTGAAGTGCTACGGGGGGGGGGGGGGCTCAACTAAAGTGGGGGGCGATACTTCAATTTTCCCACCCTCGATTAGTTGGTTGTACGAGAAGAATAATTTCAACCGTTTTTGAGTCAGTTTCAATTTTGAGATCTTGAACAGGTTGTTGGTCCAACATGGTTCAAAGGACCTCTTTAAGTAAACTTCTGCAAATAAGACAACTCACAATTTCACACAAAATAGAGTATTTACATATTCATTTAATCAATCAATAGGGTTTTAATTCGCGAGTCTATCACATCAATTTCGATTCGCTTCCCACTGCTATCCACAGCCAACTTTCTCAACTTCGTGACAGCCTTTGCATTCCCCTCCTTCGCTTTGGCAACTACGCTTTTGTTCTTCTCGAATACATCTTGTATCAATCCATCGATTGTTCCTAGATCGTCTATGCTCCACAGATCATCCTCCGTCAAAACCTGAAGCGTTTTTGTTAAACGAACTAGTCTTGACCTCCACTCATTCCTCGCGCAAATAACGGCGAATTACATTGTTATTGGTAATATAACCTTTTTTCGGTTACCTGACTAGGTAACCCACTGGTGATCTGAAATGAAAAACTGGCTACTCTTCCATCCAACCCAAAATCCCACGACTTATTGAAATGATTAATCAGGCCCCTTCCCATCTCAAATACCTGTTCAATCGGCCTGATTTCCAGTTCATTCACATACGATCTCAGCTCTTCAATGGCACGTAACCTCGTAATTCTTCGTTTCTCCACAAACGAAACCAACTTCACGAATTGTTGAGCAAAAAACGGGCTGAAAAGACAAGGTTGAACATGGTATGGAGCATAAACTTACAATGTACTTTTAACTTCAACGAAAATGCACAGAGCCCTATCACTAGTCAATGACAGATGAATGTATAATAATTAAAGTAGATCAACCCGTAAATGAATTGCAGAGATCAGGAAACGAAGATCAAGTTCTGAAATCGTAACAAATGCCCCGAAAAAATCCAAAACTCATTATATAGGAGCAGCTGTCACAGAAAAGAACCTATATACGAGTGAACTCTGGTTGAATCATGAATCCACCACTTTTACAATTAGTCCTACCTTTGCGGCGGGAAAGTGGCTTTTGATCTCTGCATGATCATTTTCAGATCACGTAGCCAGTCGACAAAACCATCTATTGAAACGTCTTCCAGTTGAGGGGAGCAATTCGTCACAAATCTACACAACAACGGATCTTCCTGCAACAAACATAGTTTTCACGCAATTTTGATCGCTTCATTTCCATTGAAAAGGGAAACAATTATACTTAAATCTCAATTCTCGATACACAACATCTCCAACACGAATGCAACTTTCAACTTTTTTGCAACTTTCAGTCATATGATAGCATGCTACAATAAACTTGTTTGATTACGATGTTTGATTTGATTACGGATAGCCACAAAATTCAGAAACATGCTCTTTTTTGACAATAACAGGAAAATTTGCCCATTTTTGAATCAAAATCATGAATTTTTCACGTACTAAAATCAGAAAACGGATTCTCCAATGTAGATTGGTTACACGTTAGTGGTAGCAATGACCCGCGCCTTCATCCTCACATGCAAAATGGTGGTTATTTTCTACTGACCGCAAAATGGATGGCCGTGCGTGGGTCAAAGCCCTGTGAGATGAACTTCTGATACAGGGGAAGCGAACTTCGCACATCCTGCTGACAGCTGTTCATCCAATCTGATTTGATCTGAATCACGTGGTTATACAAACAATAACCACTTGAAAATGAAACATAACCAGTGAAGTGTGACCAATTACAATTCCGAATGAAAAAAAAAACTTGGAACTCAATGAATTCGCAACAAACAATAGGGAAATGTTCTCTGTAGGAATGAGCGTTTTTCTTCAATCTTTCTGACTATTCAGACGACTTCCCTGTAGTATGAAATTATACAATATACGATGTCACTCCAATGCAATCCCTGTGATAGGTGACATAACTGGTTACCTACCGCTAGATTCGGTAGGTTCGGTTCCCGCATGATTCTGTAGTCGGTTTCCTCCTCCTTATCTCGCATCGAAACCGTGCGGCTGAAAACAGTTTACAAACATTAGATTGAATGTTCACGAAATACGAAACCAAACAGAAGAATATAGGAACAGGCTCTTCAGAATGCAGACACGCGTTCAGTTGCATTAGTCAACTACAAATTCAAACATTGGAAGGATAAACAAAATGAAAAGTTCCATGAAATCTACAAAACACGCCAAAGCAGCCCATTCTGAGGTTGAACGCGGCTGGCCTACCCCCAACAGAACAACTTTCATCAGCCACTATCTATACCCTCTACCTGCCAGCCTCAATTAGCCCGGGACTCCGACAACTTGAGCATGGTAGTAGGTCAGAAGCCATAACAATAACTAACCCCTGTGCATCGATACCTCTCGTCTCGTTGACTACAATACCACCACCAGAGAGAATGCCATACTGTCGATCGATTTCGTAGTTGACAGCCGTGTGAAGATGACGCAAACTGTTCATGTTTTTCACCTGGAAACATTTATGATGAATGTTTTGTGATGCTTCACTGTCCTTCTATCTAACAGATGGGTAGTTTATGTCAAAGAATCACAAGAATAGTGCACAACGAGCTGGCAATAAGTGATCGACGAACCTGCGAACTTTGAGAAATTCGGTTTATGATGTTTCTTAATATGTTCATTTCATATGAACTAGCTGACCATGTACAACGCACGGCGAAGTTCACAAATTTCACCTGATGGGATCAAACTACAAACACAGCGCAATACAACGTATGGACATGGTTTGAAAAGAGCGAAATCTGTCAATGACTCACCTCCGTACGTACTCCCAACTTATCATCTTTCGACAGAGATACATTGGCATCCACACGCAATTGGCCCTCTATAAAAACGTGATATACACACACTCACTAATGTGCAAAATACGATTTTGACTGCAGCGAAAGTGAGCAAAGTGAGACAATGTTCGTTATTGTGGGCAGTGAAAATGGAGCACGTAAAAAAGAAAAGCATCGCAACCTCACATAATTGATATCAGACTATCCTTAGCTAACATGTAACAGAAATGACTCAATTCACGTTTTGAACAGACTCATTTAAGAGCTATCTGAAGAACTGACTATGCATTTCTCCATCACAGATGGCGTAGTGGATGAGCATTAGTCGCAGTTGCTGCACGAAACAGACTGCTTCGAGTGCGGTCGAAAACGACGGGGACGTCACAACTTCTATCAGGGCCGCGCCTAGAACACAGGTCAAATAGTTGAAGTTACCAAAGTGCCACACGTTGCGACTTTCTTGGATAATCTACCATCAACTTATCGCCCACGAATATTGAAAAAAAATGCTTCGGTTGGGCAGTGGAACGAGTCGAACGTATGATTCGGTGGTGGGTGGCGCCTCAACCACTACACCACCCCGCCGCATACACACGGCTGTAAATACTGGAACTCAATGGTATTTTCCTCTTTTGGCACTCCTCAACAAGGCTATGCGATACAAACGGAACACAAATATCAGAATAATGCAGCTGCTAGATATAGAGCGATCATCATAGTTTGTATGTTTCAATTTGAAATCAAATAGAAACCGAACAGCCCTATTCTGCCTCGTATAAATGATCACACTGAAATAATGAACAAACAAACAAACACAGAAAAATAAACTTTGAACGTTGAAAGGGTAATAGTGATGCTCACCAACCTGCCCTATTCAAATCTATCAGGGACACATCTCCATGATGTATTGTCTTCCCACTGTCCTGTTCCAACTGCAATTGCAGAATACCAACCTGAAAAAAATTCTTATAAACCAATTTCCAGCACGAATAGTAACCGTAACCACCAATATGGGGTAAAATTACTCGCGCAGAACCCGCGCGAGAAGTGGATATGAACAAAATATAGAGTTCACAAACAACGGGATCTATGAAAGCGAATAAAGTTTGAATGTTGAACTAACAGTCGCCGATTCGCATTCCGGAACAAATTATGTTTTCCCGATCCTGATTTTCCAGCGCTTGCGCTTCAACCCTAACGGGAAGCGCAGTGTCAATAATGTAAACTATAATTCTCGATCGAGCCCTCGGTTACTGTATCTTGCCAGTTCAATTGATAATCAAACTATGACGTCCTGCCACTAAACGTTCTGGGGATTTACTGTACGAACACGCGGGCCCTATCAAACATGTTTCAGCATTGGTATCCTACCTCTTTCCAGTAGGTTGCAATTTGTTCACCAAACACATGGAAGCCAAACAGCCCATTTCTTGCAATAGGACTCGAGCTCTGTGTGATCTGGTAGCTGAAAGGACTGTTTATTAATGGCGTTCAAAACCTTGATGTATCCTTGACTAGTTTCACCAAAGAAACTGATATTACAAACTCCTTCTCCCACTTTGCTACCAATGAGGGTTGATAACCATTATACTTAAAATGACAAACTCACTGTGAGTATAAGCTAGTCAACAGCACGAGGAGATTCAACTAATTCATGTGAGGTCATGGGCGGGCAGAAAATGGTTTGACGTAGAGTACAATACGACCCCCCTCCCTTTTAAAAAATGAAAAAGGCAAATTTCAACAAATAAACGGAAAATTTCGAGCGCTGTTTCGTCCTAGTTGCCAAAAACGTGCAATTTTCAACCCCTTCCAGACCAAAAACGACCCCGCTCCTTGACTTTTTTGGTTTGCCACGCCATATCTGCCCTCCCCTGTGTGAGGTAGCCCAAATGTGTAGCTATCAAATGAGACTAAGTATGTTTTGTATGCTGCCGCATGCTGTTGACAGCAAATGATCTCTGTTCGAGAGATGCGCAAGTTTTACGCAATTGAGCTCGACAACCAAATATGTCAAATCTTCGCTAATTGTAACAAATAGTACTGATACTACTTACAAAAAACCGACTCCTTACAAAAAATCGAGACCGTACCACTAGCGGTATACCCCCTCTATTCGAATGCTTTCACAACTGTCTCGTTCTCACCCGGCTGGCATATCCGCATAGAAGTAGTGTTTCCGGTCGAAACTACAACGTGCTGGCACCTCACAATTCATCAACTCCGCCATCCGAAGAGCATGCTATAAATTGAAGCCCTTCAAACAAAAAACCTAACTATTACTATCCTAAACTAAGTACAGTTCTGAAAAAAGGCATCGAATGAGCTAAAACAGTGTGGCTACACTCCATAGCTCAACATAGAATGAACAGTGAAGGTGCCATTATCAGTATAAAAAGTATTATCATTTTTAAACAAAGATGACAGAGTGGAACCGACCATAACAGCAGCTCTATTGAGTGTGGGCAGGGTGCCGGGTGTGGCCATGTCGAATGAAACTACCCTCGAATTAGGCCCCGCCTCCTCCCCGGCGGGAGCGCGCGAGAACAACTTGCTTCTGGTTTTCAGCTGGACATGCACCTGCACGAACGATTTTATTTGTAGAAATGCATAGAAAATATAGTCTCTAGAGTTCAGGGAATGGGCTTTGGGTTAGCAACATTGGTCGGCAGGGAGCTACAACATCTATCTGAGAAGCCCAAGATGGAATGACAGCAGATAGCATAGACATGCTATATTCTGAGCGGTTTGCCATTAAATGGCCACCTCGGGCTGTCATTTTAAAAGGACAGGGTTCCGGATTACTGTACTTTCTCCCTCTCACTCCCCAGAACATTACAATCGGCTCAATACCGTTATTGGTGACACCGTATCGGTCTCGAAACTCTACCACCTCGTTGCGGCACAGCAATATTGAAACTCGGAACAGCGGGCCGGCAATAGAAATTTACTTTTTCCCTCTAACCGTCTGATTCTCGCTAAATTGTTTGGTTCCCGGACTGTTTCGACTGAACAATCTGTACTATACCGTACGATCAAACATGAAGGGAAAAATAAGAGGGGTAGGGAGAGGGGGAGGTCAATTATGATGTACCGGATGTACCGGTTACATATTATATATTGTGTATCGGTTACCTCCAATCCAATGACGGGACGATACTCTGCTCTGGCATGAGCGGCCGCCCGCGACAGTTTGCGACAACACAACACTTGGAGACGTCGCGTGATCATTATACAAACACTGTAAAGAAGATAATTCACAATAAACATTCCAATTCAAGACGAATAGGTATGTTGAAAAATTGCAGTTGTACCACCCGCTCACTGAAGTTCAACCGACCTTACAGCCTTACAGTGAGATTTGACACTTCTAATACTTCTATAACATATTTTCGATATCAGGTTCTCCCAAAACATTTATATTGCGTGGTTGTAGTGGCCTCCAATACTACAAACTACTGAAATTCATTTGTCAGAGTAGTTTCAAATGTTCGGCCGATTACTGTAAGAGGGCTAGAATAGATGTGACGGAGTGTAAACAATGAATGCCACTGGACACAAAACTTTGGAAACCAATAAGACTTAAACTTTCACTTATTACGCATGTGTGAACGGTTCAGTAAACTGGAAATGCTACCGACTTTCTACGGAAATTCCAAGAATACAACAAATTATAAAACACTTTATGGTCACTCTGACAAACAAAACAAAACAAAAACCCAACAGTGACTGCAAAAACTGTAGGAAAACATGAATATCAATCAGAAATAGAATAGAATTAACGTCCAACAAGTAAATAACAGGGAAAAAGTTATGAAATACGAGAAGGCGATACTATAAAACACGTGCGGAAACCGAAAATGGAAGAAACAAACAAAAATAACTCTACTATAGACTCTCTAGCAGTACAATCTGAACTATAAAGTGATGTATAGGTGTGGTGATAAACAAAGATGATTCGCAACAAAAGTTTCCCTACACTGGGAGTCTTCTTAAACGGACAATAGATTGTAGAGAGGCTCAAGGGCAGTGTCACCGTGCTTCACAACGCGACGAAGAACCACTTGGACATCATCCAAGACCGTCTTCGCAGCTCCTTCCACACAACTGCGGTACGACTGAAATCGACAATAATAGTAATAACAATAATAATACAATGTATTAGGGACATGTGGGAACAATTGTCAGCGTGGTCGACAAGTTGTGTTCGTCGAGTAAGGCAATACTAGGTGTACGCGGTTCTCGTGGTATGAGTTCTCGAAAATTGCAAAGTTTGTAACGAAAGGGGAAATTTTTTCTTCAAAATAGACGGAATGGTGCTAGAGAATCATGATCCAAATATGAATCATGTGATTGTGAGTCTCCCATGAGCCTCGACCACGTCAATTTCCTCGTTCATGAAGGAATTTGTCAAAGTTGAGAAAGAATGAATCGGTTTTCATTAGGTTCACTAAAGGAATAACTTACATCAAATGTCTCCTGACCATCCTTTGTATGGAATGCGTAGACCAGGGCCAATTCAGATGCGCATCGAACAGTCGAGTTACTTTCCTTCGTTCCGTTCACAAGTTGAGGAACAATCAACTGGAATGTAAACTTGGTTAAACCTCCGACATTCGAATGTGGCCGCATCCACCAACGCTGTGGTCGCCCCGCGGGTAGTTTTCCCTCCCGCATCAATCTAGTTTTGAAGTGCGGAGTGGTAGTTAATATTGGTGGATACGTCCACTGGTTCAGCCTTTAACGACCCCCTAAATAGTTCTGCTGCTTGATTGATAAGATGAGAACAGCCAGAGAACAAAAGCCAACTCCTAATATGAATAACGTACCTTGAGAAGATCATTTGGCAACGGTCCAGCTGCGCTTTGTGCAATGTGTCCCAGTACGATTCCGGTTACTCGACGAACATCTATACTCTGGTGGTTGATGGCACGACCGACAGCCGAGAGAAGATCACGATCCGGGTTGTAACCCTCGCTGCAAAATACGTTTTCTTAAAAAAATACTTACAAAAGGAGGAATGAACATTAGACAATGACAACACTATTGAATCGTGATATACTACAGTAACCTTCTTACAATAGCCTCAATCAACAGTCAAATAACAGGTTCCTTTTTCTTATAGGATCAACGAGAAAAGTTAATCGCCAAATTGCTCTGCCCCCCCCCCTTTAAGATACCTAATTAGCACCGACATTGATGTGATTTTGCACTAACTACTAGGTTTGTTAATCGAGTTCAAAATTTCGAGTTTTCGAGTTTTGGGAAATTTCGAGTTTTCGAGTTTTGGGAAATTTCGAGTTTTCGAGTTTTCGAGTTTTGAAAAATTTCGAGTTTTCGAATTTCCGAGTTTTGGGAAATTTCGAGTTTTCGAGTTTCGACTCAACTCGAAAATTTTCGAGTCGAGTCGAGTTTTGAGTGTTTTTGGACCCAAAAGAGACATTTTTCGAGTCCGAAATTTTGATTTTCGAGTTTTCGCGTTCAAAATTTCGAGTTTTCGAGTTTTCGAATTTTAGAAAATTTCGAGTTTTCGCGTTTTTGGAAAATTTCGAGTTTTCGAGTTTTGAGAAATTTCGAGTTTTCGAGTTTCGAGTTCGACTCAACTCGAAAATTTTCGAGTTTTTTCGAGTCGAGTCGAGTTTCGAGTTCGACTTTAACAACCCTACTAACTACCACGTAGTTGCGTGTACCCTCCCGTGTTACTCACGTGATGAGGATAGACGCTGCTGCCCGGAGTGCAGCCGAAGCAGTGACCGGATCAGCGGTGAAGGCGGCCATCAGAGCAGAACGACATGATGAATACTCCTCCGACCACACCTGACACGCATCCATCTGCAAACGAAGATTGCTCATTGGCTAAGGGTCTCACGCTGGTCGCGCACTCTCGCGACATCTCTGTAGTTTTCGAGCCGCGACCCTTCTAAGAAAGATACAATGAATCATGAATCGGAGGACGAAGACTGAAACCAGCTATCTGATGCCAACTCTGAGCGATTGCAACATGAACTTGGAGACTCTCGTGTCTCTGCACAATAGAAGAAGAATCGGAGTACAAATTCTAACTTCATTCAATGGAAATCTCTGATCATTGACCCAAAATTGACTTACGTGACACATTTGCTGAAGAGCGAAGGCCTTAGCCTGACGAACACGTTGCTTCGTACATGTTTCTAAATCTGAAACAATAGTATCTTCAACAAAAGTAAATTGAGAGTGTCAACAATTGTGATAGATACCCCCGTGCCTCATCTAATTTGGATTTCCGATAAATGAAGTATGAAGATCGAATGATGACCGTGTTCACGAGATACTGTTCGGTTTGAAGCAGAAAGACTGGGTATTAAATGTGGAACAACTAGCCTGTCATTATGTTCTGAGCTCCCGGCTCCCCTCTTCGGACGGCAATTTCTCCCAGCAGCGCTCCACTGCAGATGGTCAGAGATCGATCCATTTCATTTGCACTCTCTGCCTCTTCCTAAACACCGCACAAATCATGGGAGATAATGCATCTTTGTCTCTCTTTTCCTTCTTCACCGATTTTTATCGACTTTCAGGAAAACTCAAAAAGGAACGAACACAAAAAAAACATGAAACACTCCAATAAGTTGCGTTTACTGAAAATCCAGCAAGCACACATTAAAATTTGACTCGCAATCTTTCGGACAGGAATGGGAAAGAGTAGAACTCACAGAGTAGACCAGCGAGCACACACGATATCCCTCTTCGATGATAGCTGGACTCAACTTGGCAGCACAACCGGCCATCAGAGCGCGAGCGGCCACGAATGTAGTTTCACTGAACATATATACTTCATTTATACAGGATACAGACATGGGTGACCAAGAACTTCACCGACCCTACCGCCGGTACGACCCCTCCCCTTCAAAAAATAGAAATTCACCTAAAAATTAAGAGTTATCCTTTAGAATTGCGAGAATTTCACCTAAATTGGCAAAAATCATCGTAATTTTGAAGTTTTTCGGCCCTGGCAGGATCTTGACGACCCCCCTCCCCCTTAAAATGTTGCACGCGTGCAACTTGTGGTCACTCCTGAATACAGATAACTTGAAGGATATAAAATCCATACGTCATCGCTCCGTTACAGTCTAGTCTACTAATCGTAGTTGAAGCTATGTGAACACAATTAATGGAATTAGTGTTAAACAAATTCGAGAAACGGGCTACTTTTGAAAGCACAGTAGCACCCTACTAGTGTATAATAAATGTACTGACAGCAGAGCCTGGTCGGTTGAATTTGCGAGCATCTTGAACAATTCGGTAACCAGAGGTTCTGGTTTGGGATGAATTCGGAGAAGACGAGCGAGGGCACCTGGAAACGTATACGTGAACCGGACAAAGATAGGAACAAACTTACAACTATCTCGATATTTGAATACTTAACACAGGAACGCAAGACTGTCTGAACCACTTTATCATCCATGTAGCAACCATAGTAATATCTCATTGGGCACGGCAGACTTCAGTTTTCATTTTTAAAAGAAAAGTATTGAACTAGGCAACCTCTGTACATCCCTCATTCCTTCTACCCTAAGCGATCATCGAATTGTGACTTGAATATGATGGTAACGGTAAATAATCTAGAATTATGTCCTTACCTCCAGCGGAGAGTCGAACAGCCCGCGACGATGGCTCCTGAAGAGCCTTGACGAAGGTCGACTGAAGTTGGGGCAGGAAGGGACGCAGAAGGGCATCAACCTTAATCGAGACCAGACGGTTATCAATATGATTAAAAATTATACAGAATAGAGAAAGGGTTTGTGATCAACTGAACAACCAACAGTGAGTCCAAACTACAAACCTTATCAAGCAGCCGACTGAGTGTGTCCAGAATGGCTAGCTTCACGTTTGCGGGATATCTGTAAATAATTACTTTAAGTTAACTGGAAAGATCTGCAAATTATTGAAAAAGAAGAACTTATTCAGTTATAAATTACAGTACCTGTCTCCGAGTACTCTGATCAATGGACCAGTTATGTTGACAACATGAGCCTTGAGGGAAGCCGGCTCCGACACAGACACCACCATTCCCAAGGTTTCACCGGCAAGGGCCTTCAGTTCAACACCACCTGCAACAGAGAATTGAATAAAGAGACTGAAAGGATCTACGTACTTATAAGACCCACCCTATTCTTAAAGCTCAGAAAATCATGAACAGACCTTGAAGGATGCCTTCTCTGAGCATTGGCAACAACGGTTGCAATCCCTTCGGGTGAGCGAAGCCAGGAATAGCCCGTCCCTTCGCTTGAGATACCATAATGTTCAGGGTCTTCTTGATGGTAGGCAGAATTTCCTGCAAAATTACATCAGATTATTTTGACGACTGTAATGTCTTTGACATGGTAAAGAAGAAGAAGGATGCCGACTTGAAAATTTGAATCGGTGCGAAAAACCAATGTTCTCCGTGCCATACCAAAACAATATTCTGTGGTTTGCTACTGGGCTACTACTAGCCATCACCACAAGAGATTGATAAATTTTCCATACTTCAATCACCTACTGACACTGCCAAGCTAAGAGGAAGAATACAATTCAACTCTTCACACACCTGCATTTCTCTAGTGTCGAGTGCGGTGGCGACTCCAATTGCCGAGAGAACAACATGGTCCACGATTTGGGCATTATCCGAGGTGTACAATTGCAGAAGACCAGGCAGCAACTCTTCCGAGAGCTCATTGAGAGAAACCTGCAATATCGTAGAAATAGAAGGGATACCAAGCTGCAAATGTCAACCATTCAGCTTGAAAAGTAATTTTCACTGACCCCACTCTTGTCGATGAAGGTGTGGAGCAATACGGCGGCCGGCACATTTCCCTTGTCGGCCCTTTGAATGAGATAATCGGCCAGGACCGGGACACCGTCCTCATCGGTCACGGCGATCACCACCTTCTCACAGGACTCAATCATCTGGAAACAAACACTAGTGAACTATAGTACAGAAAGAAACCCTTTTTTTTATTGAAATAGAAGAAAGTTATGATTTTGAATCGAAAGCAAGCAAGTTCTCCCGGTTGTGGCAAAATGGGAATTCGTTTCTCGCAACTATCCGGCTTTTTGGGCAACTTTACTGATCTATGTCTGAAAATAGATCAGGGCGATAACTTTGATGGCCACCAATCTCTTTCTCAGGGACCAATAGATACATAACTCTGATATGAGAAAGTGTGAAAACGAGGGAATGAAGTGTGAAACCAGAATCCAAAAAAGGCCGATTAACTCACAGGATCGTACTGATCGTTCGTCTCACAAGCGGCGAGAAGAGCATCCAGAACACGTGGAAGTTGCCGACTGAGAGAGTCACCTGCAACAAGAATAACGATATAGATGAATGTCATTAGATATTGATGATCAAAAACAATGCCACTTGAAGAAAGCAGTACCCAGTGTTTTTTTTCACAACTTGACCAGTATCTGTATACCTAGATAACAGCACAATACCAATGAAGTTATGTTTAATCTTAAGTGTGCGCATTCAATTCACGAGAAACATTTAACCTTTCAGAGGATAACCAACCTGCGACCGAAGCCAGACTACACAAAGCGTGAACATTGATTGGTGGCTTCGTGAGACGGGGAAGCAAATACGGAAGCATTTGTCTGAAAAAAAACATGGATACAAACCGGAATGCAGATTTATTCGAAACAAAGGTTTATACTCACTAAAATATATAATTTAATTCAGGAACTAGCTCAATAATGTAATTATGAAGCCAGTAATTCAAAACATATTGTCATATCTATCATCTAATTTCCACGAGCGTTTAAATAGGCGCAAAACTACGCAATCTACCTGCTGTTCTGTTTCATGACCTCACAGAGTCCTTCCAGGATATGATCCTGTTCCGGCGTCAACTTCTCCAACAGAGGAGTGATGATCTCATCCAATGCATCGTGACCCACACTCTAAAAAGACCCCGTTCACTAAGAAATATATCAGAAGAATCGAAACCTGAGGATATTTAAAATGTTCGCCGTATGGCATTCTGAACCCGAAACGTGATACATGTTCATAGCTGAAACGATAGCCAAGCCACGAGTGTAGTTGATACGAGCCACCCACCTGATACAATACAGAGAAGGTATCAGCAGCTGCAGATCGAACTGCCGGTTCATCATCGCAAATGGCTCCACGAACAGGAGGAACGAGGGCCGAGAGGTAGTGGTTGAGAACGTCCTGCAAGCAACCATATCAGATCAAATATCACCTTTCCAATAGAATTGTGGCTGTTGCCATATCACATACGGTAATTCATCGCACTTTGTCACTACGGAAAGAGAGGGATAAGGGTGAATTCGCCTTGTAAGAATTGAGCGATCGATGAATGGCCGCAGAGCACTGATTCTTATCTAAAAGTGCTTTCAACCACCAAAACACTCACAAATAGTAACACTAGCGAGCAGATTCATTACTGTTAGATGATATTGACCCTTTACATACCTTGGACATGTTGTCGATAATCTCGTGAAGAGCGACAGCCACGCCGACTCTCTTCTCCACGTCTTCTGAAGTCTGATTCAACTCCAGAACAGGAAGAATCTGAAAAAATCGATAACTGTTGAATCTAATGCGGAAAGAAGTGGGGAGAACAAGCTTTTAAGGTTTTAATTTGATTAGAAAGCTAGAACAAATCATTTTCAGTTCAGAAATTCGGCAATCAGGAAAAATAAAACTCAATGTAGAAGAGGAGCATCTAGCATCTTGATCTACGAATGATTATACCTCGTTGATGATCTTGTCTCCCATTTTGCGAACCAATTCGCCGAGACAACGAGCACCCATCTGCTGTCGCTCTTCACACAGAGACGCGAGCGAGTCCACAATCTAGAAATGCGATTGAAATAGTTCCAGTTCATCGTTACCGGCCGTAATCTCTTGAATTAGGGATCTAACAAACCGGAGTGAATAACATACGATCAAAGTTTATTTCGACCGTTGCGCTCCGAGAACAGACAAAAAAAGCAAGTAGATTTGGTTCAAGTAAATGAATATATAGGATATATGAATATATAGGAAATGAAGGACCGGATATATGCAAAAAACTGACCATTTCGAAAAGGATCTTCATCACTTCCTTGAGCGTGCGTGGGGTGTTGGATACGACAATCTTCCACACGTGGCCAGCCGCCTGTCGAACGGTGAGGGCAACGTCAGATCTGAAATGTGGGCTGGGAGTGTGGATGTATAGAAGAAATTGCTTCCGGTTGAAACAACATTTCATTTCGCACCTTTAAACACTTTTAGAGCACGTAAATCCACGAGTTCAGCATAACAGAAGGTCTCCGGATATTACTACTACTTCGAAACCTAACAACATCGAATTAACAAACTGACCTAGCGAGGTACATTCCTGCCAGTATTCTGTCCCTGCACTGCTGTCCGAGGGCGCGTACAATCGTCTTTCCGGCCTGTTCCATTCCCATTGTATCGTCCTCATTGGCAGTAGATGAACTCGACTTTCCGGTAACACCTGAAAAAAGAGTACACCATGAGCTGGAGCATTAAGTGATTTTGGTTGATTTGAAAACCGACACTCGAGAAATGGAATATAGCCACTACACCTACTCTACTTAGCTGTCCTGTGCTATCTTAAAAATCTACGAACCCACTCATAATTAGTGGCAGTTCAAGTAGAAGGATGCTTGTGTGAAACGAACTGACCCGAGATATTGAAGAGGAAGTCTCCGATGAGCTGGACGGCCGCATATCTGATTCTCCAGTTGTCGTCCATCAACGCAATTTGCAGCTGAGGCAACAGAAGCTTGCGGGCGTGCGAACAATATTGAGCGATTAGACGTTGACCGGCCTTCAGGGCAGAAGCACGGACGTATCTGGAACGGAACAGATTCACAACCATTTGATTAATACACTTAGGGTTGTTAATCGAGTTGAAAATTTCGAGTTTTTCGAGTTTTCAAAAATTCGAGTTTTTCGAGTTGTTCGAGTTTCCGATATTTCGACTTTTTCGAGTTTTTTTGTTGAAAATTTCAAGTTTTTCGAGTTTCAATCTCGAAAAATTCGAGTTTTTCGAGTTTCAGAAAATTCGAGTTTTTCGAGTTTCAGAAAATTCGAGTTTTTCGAGTTTCAGAAAATTCGAGTTTTTCGAGTTTCAGAAAATTCGAGTTTTTCGAGTTTCGAGTTTTTCGAGTTTTTCGAGTTCTGAAATTTTCGAGTTTCGAGTTGAACTCGAAATTTCGAGTTTTTCGAGTTCGAGTTTATTTTTTAACAACCCTAATACACCGAGTTATGATCCATTCCAACAAAGTGTGATTTACTTGATAAGTACAACTGACTTGCTGTCTCACACAACATTACGGATAAGCTCCCTACTATGATATCTGATCTCCATCCTAATTCTGCTGCTAGGTTTACTCACAATTGGCCAGTAATCAAATAGGTATAGGAACAAGGCGAAAGCTTGTATTAATGTATTATTTTGTATTTACATAGCAGTGAAAGTATAAACTTACTCGTTTTCATCAGCGAGAGCCTTGAGAATCGGAGGCACAACCTTGGGCAGATACGGCAGGAACTTTTCTCCGAACACCATCGGTAGGTAGATGTACATGAGAATGTAACCATCACGCGTCTCGGCAGAAACCTGCAGAACAGAATATAATAGACTTCGTCATTGTCTGAGTTGTACTGATATTGATGCACTATCTATAAATTGAGAATTTGCTTACATCTGTGCTTTCGGTGGCGGCGATGATTTCTGGCATGACGTAGTCGAGCTGCTCGGTTCCAACTCCGGCCAAGACCTCACACAGACCCTGGGCGGCACCCGATCGATCAACGGTAGATTGAGCGGAAACCTGAATAGGTACACCGTATTCACGCAAAGCAAAAACGAACAAGTCCACAAAACTACACAAGAAATATCCGCTCGAAAAAGCCTCGTTGTGGTACTGTAATAATATTTGGTACAGAGTGACGGCAACACAAATTGTTCTCTCGAACCGTCTGATTGAATTGTTCGTTCTTGATCTGTTCCGACCAAATGTAAATCTCTGATTAACAGAGCGCGTTCTAAGTGGACGACTCCCTATTGCCAACTGACCAGTTTATCCTTGAGCCATGGAATGATGTCCGCTCGTAGTCTTTCACTGGTAGCTCCACTCGATTTCGACACAATCGCTCCGAGAGCACGAGCTGCGACTGTTCTAATCTCGGGAACGGGATCCAAGAGAGACTTCTGTAGACCGGGAACCAACTCAGCCAGATACGGCTCCATGTCCTAAAAGAAGTACTGGTATGTAACTGTTGACTGGAAAAATGAAATGACCATCCCTATACAACAACTCTCATTTCACTTTGTCATGTAGAAAACAACTAACTCTTTAACAGATTAAATCTGTGGACCAATGTTTTCGAAATTCGCAATGAACTGAACACACTATCAGTTACCAAACTTCGTAATAAGTCAGTTCATTACAATTGAAAACTCATACCAACAAAGAACTGACTACAAAACTAAGCAAACAACCAACAAACCTTGTGCTCAGTCAGATTGTAGATACTGGCAATAATTTGTGCTGCAACCCGTCTCGTCTCACTGTTTCTATCCTCGAAGGCTCTACGAACAATTGGCATCAGGAGGGCGAGGGAAGGAGCATCGATGTAATGCACAAACTTTGTATTGAGCACAGCCTGGAAATTATGAAAATGGTACAACAGTCGTATAATAATATACCCATACATCGGCAAATTGTGAACGAATCTGACCTGTAGAGCCATACTGGTCTTATTGGCAGGATCCATTAATCCCATCATCAGTTTGTCGGTGACACCCAGAATTTCCGGATTACGGACGACGTGAGCGATTTGGCGAAGAGCTTTCTCTCCACTCCGTTGAACCTGAACAAGGAAAATGATTATGTGGAATTGAGTAAGCAAACACTCTCAAATCTACATCAGCCGTAATGCTTAGAACAGTGAACATCATTCTTAAACTGCGAATCTGATCGGTGATTTTACTTTCGAACAACAACGGAGAACCGTGATCAGTTCGGCACAAATATGTCAACCTCTCTCTCTTTATTCTAGAAAACTAAAACGACAGTTGATATAGTATAGAGAGAGAAGGGAGGGGGGGGGGGCTTAGCATAACAGTTCTGTTTCATGGTGAACAAATATATCACCTTGGAGGAGGAGTCAGCGAGAACTTCGATGAGTTTGGGGACGATGCTTGGCAAGCAGGAGGATAGTTGCTTAGGGGCACAGAAGGCCATTGAACCAAGGAGTTCCGTCTGAAATCAGAAACAGTATTTATGTACACCGAACTGAAATCTCAGCACAATACTTCACTACTTTTCTTGCGGGAAAAGAGCTGAGCCTTTTAGAAAAGTTGATTTTGAAGAGAGGAACTCACAGCAGCGCACTTGGTCCTCCAAGAATCGTCATCTAGAGCGGTGGTGAGTGAAGGAAGAACCAACTTGGTTCCATGGGCAGACATGGATGACATCATGGCTCGAGCAGTGTCCTGCCGATAGCAATAATAAGAATAACAAGAAAATTCTCTGATCCACTAACAAGAATACAGTTAAACTTTTTATTTCGATATTTATATATGAAATATGAAGCTTGAGACGCGCTTCACAAACCCAAATCGTATTAGACGATGAATTCCTTCACAACCAACCTCAGCGGCTTTCCGAACATTCTCGTCACTATCTCCGAAACACAGCAACAGCGATGGAAGGGCTTGGATCATGTAGGGCTCGAATAGTTTACCGATAGTACTGTAAACAAATTACTATATGTTTATAAGGTGAGACAAATCGCCTATAAATGAAATGTGGCAAGTCAATTATCAATATAACAGTATTCGAGATAAGCCCAGTTCGAGAAAATCCTACGTTTTGGCCAGAAGAAGAGGAAGCCAGAGAAGAGGAAGGTTTTGGCCAGAAGAGCAACTTTTTCTCGGTTTTGTCCAACCATTACCTGCAGAGTATTTCGAGTGCCAGCAGCGCGCCTTCTCGAAGCTTCCAGTTCTTTTTCTCCGCCAGGGCTTTGTTGATGGTCGGCAACATTTCCAATTCCTATAACAAACAGCACAATAAAGAGTTATAAGCTCAATTTCAATCATAATTACATGTTTACACGAAGTAAATACCCATAATTACACCTCTTCAAACATTAATAATGGATCGAAGCTTAATAATAGTAATAGTCCCTTACATTGGATTGACGCTTAACAGCCTCTGCCTAATCGTCCACGCTCAGTCGTGGTGCAAACTGGTGCGTTTGGAGTACAGGCTTTTTGAGCTTAATCATCACCCGTCTTCATATAAAAGGCTGACCGACTTAAACACAGGAACTGATGAGCAATAGTATGTCTAACCTTGAGAGCTACCATTCCCATTCCCTTGATGATTCCGGCCATTCCGTAGGCGGCTCCTCTTCGCTCTCCGTACGTATCGGCGTTGAAGAGCAGATACTGCAGACGGGCCAGCAGACTCTTGCAATCCTCGCGAACGGCTGGTACCAAGGGAGGCAGACAACGCGCCACCGACTCTTGCACCTGCAAATCAAGTACAATTGCCTTGTAATGCAACTGAAACCACAACTGTTCATGAAACTTTACTGAAATCGGTTGGTGCTACCGTACCCCTCATTAATCGATCTTCGGAAAAACGGTGAACTGTTGTAAAAACTTCTCCTTTTTGCTTTCGCCCATTCCATTCACCTAATAAACTGCAATCGTTTGTGGATGATCCATCAAGACAATCCGGAAGCATTATAATGAGAAATACTCACCGTCTGACTGGGTGTGCTGAGCACCTCCAACAGCCGCGAGACAATGGCCTTCACTTTCTCGGAAGAAGGTTCCAGGTATTGGGCCAATGTTCCCAGTAGAACCACCAGTCCCTGTCGCATACTGTCATGTTCAGCACCTGCCGGAGTGTTATCCGACAACTTTTCTGAAAAAAATAGAGAGTATATAAAATGGCTACCCGGGAAGAGTAAAAGAGTAACCTCGTGGGTAATCTCTGCATCGTTTGATCATACATAGTTTCCAACATAAATAACCAAAGAAGGTTGCCTACCGAGGAAGGGTAGAAGAGTGGACATGATGGCCGATCCGTGTCTTCGAATAGTTTCGACAGCGGCGGCGGTCATCGAATTGCGGCACACCGCCTGGCGATCTTCCAGACCCAGAGGAACCACCTGCAATTCCATAAACATTCTATACTGATGAGGTTTCTCCGCGATAGAGAACACATTTCATATAGATCATTTATAGGCAGCATGAGAGAGGATAACAGAATTATCATTCTTGAAACCGACCCAAAACAGGCGAAACATCCAAACATTGTGAGTGTGTGCACCAAGTATAAGTATCGAAAAACGTGCACAGTAGGAATTATGCTTCTGGACTTCAGCCTGGTATTCGGAAGGCCGGGTGACAAATACACTAATTCTAATGCCACCAATAAATGAAGGCCTGCGAGTGAATACGAGATTGGCCGAGCAGTTGGGTATATTTGAAAAAAGCGTACCACTTTGATGAGCTGGACCGAGTGGGCTGTGTCAACTAGTAGGGCCAAATGTCCCAGGCTGATACCGACTCCCGATCTGAATCAGAAAATTCAATTCAACAAATAGAATACTGCTTCGAAATTGATGTTATGGGATCAGTATGCATTGATCAAGGAGGAGGGTCGCAAAATCCCTCATTTTACCCGATATTAGCAATAAAACAGTTAGTTTTCCTGACTATTCGGCCAACTTCAATAGAAGAGTGTTTGTCTACCTTCTCTGCCATTCATCGACGGCGTCCTTCTGCATTCGACCAACTTCGTCGAACACCGCTCCTCGAACTATGCACAAATCGCGGTAAACCTAAAAATGAGAGCAATCAATAAACTGGGACGAAACTAATCAACCGATCGCGTAAAATCAATCTTTCTAGTTTATCCTTCATCTATCATATAAATTACTTGTAATTCTTCATTTTTAATGTTGTTCTAAATTTCAAATTGAATTTCTTTTCTTCTCACAATAGTATTCTGCGTTTCTGCGGGATAAAACACGCATAAGGCCTCGTACACTGAAACCATACAAAAGTAAAGTCATTGCTATCGTTATTGTGTCTCAACATCTGATCGAAACAAATCTATCGATCCAGACAATCATCTTCCACTCGCCAACAAATTCATCATGGAGTAATGGCTTCTAAAGTTCAAAAACTAAAACACCCGCTTACCTCGTCCAGTTTCACGAGAACAGCTCCCATTTCGGTGGGGAATTCTTCGAGGAAAGATGACAGAGCCCGTCCGGCCGATTCACTCACGAAACCAACTTCAGACACACACTCATCTGCAAACAACTTGGGTATGCAATTATACCAGAACGTCGAACATACAAAACTTTCAACCGTCATGGAAAACCTCGAAATTACATCGAGTACAATAATTGACAAATTAGAGGTGTCTGGTGTCAAATGCCTTTATACTTAAATGCTTTGGCCGATCATCTCGCGATTATGCCCAATCCATACTCCGATGATGTTGTCCGAATAGTGAGAAAAAATCACAGAACTAGCTCCTCATCTTGCGAGGATCGGAAGAATAGCCTGGTTT
This sequence comes from Litoditis marina, assembly GCA_964036275.1. Classification (NCBI taxonomy): domain Eukaryota; kingdom Metazoa; phylum Nematoda; class Chromadorea; order Rhabditida; family Rhabditidae; genus Litoditis; species Litoditis marina. Next base: position 202,995 of record OZ038435.1, on the reverse strand, counting down.
GATGCAAGATCGTTAGTTTTCACGAAATTGCAATCGAAAACAGGCTACATGTTGTTAGTCACACTTTACTGGTGTGTGACAATGATTAAAGACAGAAGCGGTCTTCTAAAGTAATCTAGAACTTCATATAATCGGAGTGCAACACGTTTATATTATTTAGAAATGAGAAGTAACTACCCACCAACAAGTGGGGCGGCCATCGTCTTTCGTAGATGGAAGAGAGAGGCGAACCAGAGTCGGGTGGCAGCATCGGCAACCGAATCCACGTCATCGTGTCTCGCGACGAACAGACGCACGAGGCAGTTGATGTTGAAGGAATCGTCGCCGGATGAGAGAACAAGACGAGTCAGCAGTTGAGGGGCGGCCAGAATCTGGAAAAAACGAGATAATATACAGACATGACAAGTCTCCAAAAAGACGACAAAGAACCATACCTTGAGCACATTTTCCCTGACATCAGGACTGGTGTTCTTCAAATACTCCAGAGTTCCTCCAACCATTGAGATGACTCGTTTTCCAGTGTCTCCACTCTCGTTGGCGAGACCAGTTAGGTTGACGAGCGCCTATAATCATCAAATTACACTACGCTCTCAAGTTTGGGCGACAACAATATATAGTATCTGGAAAACACACAGAGAGGCGGTTGAAGACTTCGAAAACTCTAAACTGCATAAATACCAAGTACATGACTTAAATACCAATCACAGAGGGATTAAACATTGTAGAATGATTGATTCAAGTAAAGTTCACCTGGAGACATGACTCGTTCAGGTTGTCAGCATAGAACTCGAGAAGTAGAGTGGCGTACTCAAGCATGGGAAGTTGGAGAACGGCAGAATCCTGAAATACACTCATTACTCAAACTCGGCTCATAACGTGTTACAACGGGCAAAGAGGACTGATAAAAATGGACGAATCGAGAACCCACCCGCAAGAACCTCTTGTGGATAGAACTCTTCAACAGGTTCAATACTTCTTCCTTCAAACTATCTCCGTAAGAACCAGTCAACACTATACGAAGAAGGGGGTACAGCAGTGTCAATTGAGGTGCACCAACAATTTCGTCGAACATCATCAGGTCATCCTGAAAGCAAGATAAAACTGTATCCCTGTGAACTTCAAATTATCCAGGTACTATAGCTCGTTGTGGGGCTCCCGAACAGGCATTACGTATAGTCTTTCGAAGGTGCAACGCTAAATATATTACAACAACAACAACAAAATCGTCTAAAAGAAAGTTCTCGCAAGAATACGTGTGACTGTAGCCCACCTGTCCGTCGTCATCTCCAGTATCCACAACGAAAGCCCTCTCGTTCAGAAGAGAAAGAGTCCTTCGGAGAGCATCGTTCAACGATTCACCAGACCAACGAACATCTTCCCACTTGCTTCCAACGACACGCAGCCAGCAGCTACCTAACAACTCATCTGAAACGACACAACCTTGGATAGACTCTCAAAAATGAATTCTAACGAATACAATGATTTTAGCTGCTGGAAACAAAACACACTCATACACCAACCAAGGTCATTACGCTAGCATTTAGCAGTTGGGTTTGATTGGAAAAAACTACAAGTACCGACCATCTCCTTCCTCCTACATCAAAATGACTAACAATCTAACACCATTAGTGAAATTGGTGAAAATTTACCCAAATAATCTTCTGAGTGGGGGAATGCCGCGTCACGATAGGCAAAGAACAGCTTCGAGGCCTCTAGAGACACCAGGAAACTACGAGTAAGCGGCAGGCAATACTCGAACAAAATCTCCGGTCTGAAAACAGTACTCTGAGGTCTGAGGGCCAGAAAAAAGTCGAGAAATGTCAGAATAATGAGTTTCTAATTGCATCTAGCAAAAAGCAGGCTCCCCATCAACTAATCTGGGTATCCTGTGTTCATCAAGTAAACCAGGTTGAAACAGTGACTCACCTGGCAAATGCACCGTGCATATCGGCAGCCACCATGGCTCGTACCAGATCCAGTCGGCTTTCCGCACTTTCATAGAGAGATTGATACTCAACTCGAATCAGCTGGAAAAGAAAATCAATAATGGCAGATGGCACTAAAAATCGATGGCGAAAAATGTGATGAAAAAAAATGATCACAGACAGTCTAATTAGATTCGCGTTGAAACCTTGTTGGTAGATTGACAAACTCTCAATCTAAACAATCATTTGGCCGTCAATTCACAGGAAAGTGAACAGCCAAAATTGAAAGAAATACGTTCACACCCATCAAACTGACACTCTTAACCCAATCTGCTATCTATTTATTCACCTAGCCGAACCACCTCACTTTAACAATTCAAAAATCAACAGTATGCTGTATGAATAGCTGGTATCACTAACCTTTTCATTTTCCAACTCCTTCTCCATGACTTGCTTCTGTTTCGTTGTGAGTTTGCCCTCTTTTCTCTGAAAATATAATATGTTATTTGAGTTTGAAAGTGGAACATACTCATTCTATATCTACAACACCAACCTTCTTCTCAGCCAGTTCTCTTCTGAGTTGCATCTCCTGGAGTTGTTCCCGGTAGCTATACGCCTTGTTTTCTCGCTTCATATTGGCCGAATATTCTCCCTCGTCACTTGAAAGAAAATACATAACAAACACAAAAATATCATGAACTAAAACCAGAACTAATGCAGTTCAAAGCTTCATGTAAAATTTTAGAGGAACGTTGAAACAATAAGTTTAATAGTCAACAACACAACGGCTCAAAAATACAGCTACCTAATCATAATTTATAATGATCACCGGCTCGTCGACGGAAAACGAAAATCTCAAAGAAAGACAACACTTATGATAGGAGTTTAATGATGACATGATTAAAAATTACAAATATGAAATAGTCAACATTCAAAAACGTACAAGTTGAGGACATCAGTGTTGTAGAGTTGTCCGTCGGGGCACTTCCAAATGGCCACCTCCTTTTCTGTCAGTCGAGTGTATGCCCGCACGTCCAGATCAACCACCTTCTCCTCAACATGACGCCACAACGCGGTCTTCAGATGGGAGAAATTCAGAGCTACCAGCGTAATCAACGCATTATCTCTGCAAATAGTTTCATGTACAAACGTTAACATGCACATTCATAGTAGAACATAACAGGTTAGTAATACAAGTTTATTATAACCTATGAGAGATAACCGGAGAGAGCAAGTAGACTAAAGCGCATCCCATGGTGAGTGTAAGTAGAAGAGTGAGCTGTCCTTGTCTTGTTTCCATTCCACGTGCCATCACTACATTAACATGTTTGCCGCTCACGTGCACAGTCGCTATGCTAATTACTTGCGAACGTGCAATATGCTAAGTTAAATAAGGTAGGACACCAGTGAAGGAATTAACATGATTATGGCAGGGTCCATACCTTTTACGTCGGCGTATTACGCCCGCGTACTTCGTGTACAAATCATGATTATCGATTTATGTCGGCGCATTACGCGAAATTCTGGCGTAGCGTACTTCAAAAATATCGTCCATACTATTTTCGGCGTAATACGCGAAAATCAAGTACGCCGCGTACTTGATTTGAGACGCGTTTTACGTTTGAAGCTTATAACGTTTTTCGAAAAACGCTGACGTTTTTCATGAGTTAACTCAAAATATACATTATTTTATATTGTTTTCGTGAATTTTACTTTCCGATACTCACAATAATGTGTTCATTCAATGTTTGCTAAATTTTCAACTAGTTTAGGTCAAATTTTGGTGTATCGAACTTTGTTCATTTCTGACTTAAATCAGATTAATCAAGTTTATTAACAGGTTGGGTGAACTCGGGGTAGTGCAACGCGTATTACGCCCCGCGTATTAAATCAGGACGTTTTTAGGCTTCGTTCGTACTTTTTGCAGTTGCAGCTAGATGCAGAGTAAATCTTGTCGAAAATACGCGCATTGATTTTTACGCCAGTGCAGTCGACTGCAACTGCAAAAATACGCTGCAGTTGTATTGTTCATACTTTTTTAAGCCAGCTGCAGCGTTTTTTACGCTGAATTGAGCGTAATTTAAGCTGACTGCAGCGTAAATTGCAGTAATGACATGACCATACTGCACTGCAATGTAGTTACCCTTTTTATGAATTTTTTATCGTTGTCAATCATTTTTCACTATTTTAGGCGTGCCATAAGTATAATCCAATATGTAGTAGCAGTTGACTAGGAGTTTATTGATCTAAAAATAAAAAAAATCCTGTTGGCGCCGGGCGCTAGCGCCAAATTTGATTAAATATCAGTTGTCGTCAATGAAATTGTGGTGAATTCTTTATGTGACCGGGTTTTTCGGTAACCGTTTTTCCGGTTACTTCGATAAGTAACCGGTCGGTAACCGAAAATAAAATGACCGGTTACCTGTTTTTCCAACGCAAAATGTAGTTTTTACCGTTAGTTTGTACGATAACCGGATTTAAGTTCTAGTTTACCTACCGGTTACTTGTGAGGTAACCTGAAAAAGGGTTACCAAAAACCGGTTCGGTTACCTAAAAACTCGGTTAGTTGTAGAATTGGCCTGAAATTGTTTCAAGTTAAGATGTTGAATACTCCAATTTGAAATATAGATTCACTATTTCCAAATTGAATTCTTGGATTATCTTGAATTGCGTTAGAAGTTACGCTGGGTTGTTCATACTTTTACGCTGCGCAAAATTGCAGCTGCATATGACTGCAGCGGCAATTTGCAGCAACTGCAAAAATGTTGCGAAGCGACTGCAATTGCAGCCAGATGCAGCGTAAAAAAGTATGAACGTAGCCTTACATGCTTGTTGGCGTATTACGCCCGCGTAAAAAGTATGGACCCTGCCTATGATCAACTGTCGAGGTTAAATTAGCATAGCGCTTACAATAATTATTATGGCGCTTATGATAATTATTATACTATTATAGATTAGCATAGCGCTTATAATAATTACTATAGATTAGCATAGCGCGCTGTGCGACGAGACATAACGCGAACGAGAAGTTAGATGGTTGTGCAGAATGTCCCTGGGACAGAACTTGATTCCCCGCGGGTCAGAACGTGATCTCTCAATATTGGTGTCTGGCGTACTTTAAGGCTATGCCAAGCAATGTGAGACAAAATAAAATTATTCTGCGCATTCTTATGACGACAGTTATAAGCCTCCCACCTGACATGACGCTGTTCACAATGGAGAACCCGTTCGATGGCCAGTTCCTGGAAGGCGACACTCTTCTCCCAGTTGAGACCCGTCTGACCGTGCACCCAACGCAGCCAAACAGCACCATCCACAGCCACTGCAAACGACGACAGTTGCATTTTTTCCTAGTCGTAAGTTGAGGGCAACATGTACCATTTATAGTTCAATACAGACTGTAATGTAATTTACAGTAGCGACGTTTCATAACATGAACTGCTAAGAACAGGGGAACATGGGGACAGTTCCTCTATCAATTAAATAAGGGTATTTCAATTTTTGAACAAATGCGCTTGTTATCGTAAACACTGGAAATGTCTAACAAATGAGCGACAACTAAATACTCAGACAATTCCCAGCCAATTGGCCAGCCACTTTTTTATTAGCTGAACGAGAGAGTGTGCAGGTCAGAGAGACGCAGACTGTCTTAGCCTGTCTGCGCGTCATTGACCTGCATGATCTCTCGTTTTTGTAGCTGGCCAATTGCAGAAAATTGGCGCTAATCGTTCTGAGGAAACGTACCTAGTTTTGGCAACGAAGCCAACAGAAGCGTGTGCATGGCTAGCTTATCCAATTCTGGCCCATCCGGTTTCAAAAGCTTCCTCAGTACCTTGAAAAATCTCATTAATTCTTTAAATGACGTTGCAAAATGAACAAGAGACAAGTATGGACAGAATGAATGTGTACGGAACTCACCAGCACATACCATTCCCCAGGTACAACCCAGCTGGAAGAGCTTCCGGGAACTTTGCGGAGCATCTGAAGAAAAAAGTTGGTCAAAATGAAGATTAACCAAACTCAAAAATAGATCAGCCTGGATCAGAGACAAGTCTAATCAGCTCAGCAAACGAAATAGAAGTTGCGTACAACAAAGAAACTCGGCCATTGGATGCTCCATTAGATGGGATGCTGTTGGATGCTCCATTGAATCACTCGTTTTTCCTACAATCGGGATTTTGAACAACCCTTATCTCAACAATAGTCCACTTTACTGATGAAAACCAAATCTAGCACCCAGTTTGTATTTTTTCCCGGATAAAACACCTAATTCATGTGGACAACAAAGTTCTGAGTTTCCCACATAAAACACACAATTTTCGTTTAATTCATGTGGACAACAAAGTTTTGTAGGTTACATTTTCATTCAATTCACAACACAGTCGCCTCACGTATGACAGACGACAACAACAACCCACTTGTTCCATGTTTCCATTGACCGTCTCCACGTAGATGATATCGGCCAGGGCCTCGGCGAAGAAAGCCTCCTCCACCTGCAGAATCCTCTCGACGGCCTGCACCGCCCGCCTACGAACCTCCCAATGAGGCCAGAACAGGAGAAGAGTCAGAGACTGTAGACACATCGAGGGGTAGTCGTGGCTCTGCAAGTGGTTCACATCATCAACTACTATAGAAAAGGATTGATCCTTTAAACCACGTGCGGTATTCTTATAATTTGGATTTCACATACTCTGGTTCCAACAAGTCATTTTGCTTGAAATTTGAAAGAAAGAAGATATAGACATAATCCACTGTTATGTAATATGCTTGATCTTCATTTATTTATTCTTGGAAGTATGTTTAGTTCTTCCCATCACTCATGATTGAACTGTCCAAAGGCAACAACAACCAACCCCCGCAACGAAGGGACGATCCAACACCACGCGTTCCACCAGCTCAGCCCAGAGGACGGCATCCTTCCAGGTCATAGAACTTAGCGATTTCTCCTGAAAAATTGAACTATACTGACACAATACAATACGATTAGTCATTACGAAATCAGAACTAGTACATATCGCCGAAATATTTTAACTCTCACTATACTGATAATACGTTGGAAATCCAATATCCAAAACAAAACTTTGATTGTCGATATCTGCCAAACTGATTATGAAACCAGAAGGCGACCTGATCCTCATACAAACCTTGAAAAGTATCTCGTTGACAGCAATCTTGTTCCAGGCCTTCTGTTGTTGCTGCGATCCTTGTTCGGACGTCTTGAGCAGGACGGTCGATAGTCCAATGGCATCCAATGCATCCTTTTGCGCCGCGTCCAGCTCCGCCCACAAAACGGCATCACTTCCCTCGGGCAACGACGTCATTCCACCTGAGAAAGAAAGAGGTACACCATACACCAGCAAAGATGCCCGAATAGCCACGAAAATGACAATAATAGACTTGTTGTAAACTCATGAAATTTCACGCATATCGCTCGCACAACGGCCTTACTGGTGCTTGAAAGGTACACCAGAGATGACATAAGGACTAAAAACTACTTACGAGCCGTACTGAGCTTAGCCAGCGCTCTATACCCGACCGATCGTACACTTGGCGCCAACTTCGGTGCTTCCTGAAACAAAGTTCAATATGTGGTTACTGCCAAGTGCCAATATTACAAACCAGAAAGCCACGACAAAATTGGAAAACTGTAGGTACAACATATTTGACGAGGGACTCAGACTACAATTCGCACCGCACACGTACAACTGGCGGTTTCAAACGAAATATACACGTTTGTTCCCCCTCATTCTGTCAAATTGTACACATTTAATTAATGCTAGGTACCTCGAGAGACCAAAAGTCATCAGTACCTTGAACATGTTAACCAAAGCCGGTGCAGCATCGGAAGACAATCGAGAAGCCCAGGCAACGGCGGCATCCCATTGGGCCGAGACGGTTCCCTCGTGAGCTAAACACAAAACAAACTTGATTATCCATTGTCAGTACTATCACGCTTCTCTCGTAAACTTGAGTGTGTTGGCTTTGTTCAGAGAAATGAGAAAACTACCAATCAAATAATAAGAAAACGCTCTTGTCTTGCCGAGAAGAAACACGATAAGCGGTTTCGTGGCGCAGAGGACTTACTGTCTTTCTCAGCCTTGGCGGTCTTCGTGACGACTATGGTGGCTATTTTGTCCAATTCGTCCGAGGGCGGTGCTTTGGTGGTCGAACAAGCAGCGATTCCCTCGAGAATGGCGATACGCTGCTCCGCCGACTTAGCACCTGCAACAAAATTGGTTAGGATCAGAGCAGGGTGCCCTCACTTTCAAATTTCAGACGAAGGCGTACCGGAAAGCCGGTCAACTTTGTAGTTATCCCTGGATGAAAATAATCGTATTGGCAACTGAAATGAACTGCCCACAAGTGGAACAAAATCTCGAAACGACCTCTCAAACGATGTGTCTAGCAGATTTGCCACCACTACCATCACTGACCTCCGAAATAGTCGAGGAGACGGTCGACAGCCTTGGCGGTGGTGGGTGGTTGGGCCGAAACGGCCAGAGCTGCTACTACGCTGATTGCCTCAGCTCGAAGAGAAGCATCGGTGGCATTCAGAGAACCTAGAATAATCGGATACAACCTTCTTCCGATAACATGTCAAAACGCCAACAATTCAGAAAGAGAGTCATTATTGCTTCATTCATGACAATTGTTGAACTCTGATACAAGAACCAACACTCATAGAGTAGTGAAGTTGTGTCGGTTGCGAAAATACAAGAATATCAATCATCGAACGGATCAAGAACAGAAAAAATGCTCGAATGATTGAACAAACTATAAAATCCCCAGCTCAAAAAAAACGATTACACAGCTTACCGGCAACAGCCTTCATGATGTCATCAGCATAGGGGTCGAGAGGGAAACTGAACGACATGAATGAAGCTCGTACTCCTGAAAACGATGAAAATAGATATGTCAGAGTATTCGAGCTTTATATATACTTTTACGAAAAAACCTAGTAACAAGTAAAGGTAGTCACAATGGCGTAATATTAACTATCCATCTGAGTACATCTTGAAGACAGCACAGCACGACTAAATTCACAACTTTCACATGAAAATATGAACATAATTGCTGCTACACGAAGGATTTCGTATACGCACCATACATAGCAACTTCTGGACTTCGCAACAGGGCTTTCTTGATGTGGGGAAGGAGCGCTTCGGTGAACTGTGCCGCACTGAGGCGAGACAAGCAGATGGAAGACCGATCCTGAATTCACGTCATACACACTTGACACTGCCAAGAAAACGTTTACATACAAACAGTAATTTTGAGTCATTCTATTGTCGGCACAGAAAGTGGCGACTGGTAAAATCTGATGAATCATGATCATAATTCATAGATAACGTCAACTCCCGGAAAGCCTCCCGCTAATATTTGGTCTAGTGCCAGAACCAACCTGTAAACCGACATAAACATCAGTGGAATACAAACTAACCACGACAAAGTTCAGAGGTTTCGTTTTGCAGATGAGGCAAGTTTTCGAGAAAACATCGATGAAGGTAGAATTCAGATCGATGTCCGTCACCTGAAAAAAATAAATCATGACTATATCATTACAACTCAGTACTTAAAAGGAAATGACACACTCGTGACTCGTGATCTTTTACCATGTGCCCTTCTCTAACCCAACAGCGAACCAGATACTGGAGCTACGAATGACTCAGTCCTCGTTCAGTGAGATTTCCTTCGCCTACACTGGAAAACCGGGCGGTGTAAACTAAGCGGTTCAGATCTCCAGTTACTGATTAGCGATTCTGTTCGCCAAGAGGCCGGAACCCCATTCTCCTATGGATTAGCCAGATATAGAGTATGGAGCTAGTAGTTGGGAGCGAAAGTGCCACAGACCACAGTCCTTCTTGTGTCTCTTCTAAAGTTAATAGTGGTTATATAAAGATGAATGAGCCAGCCGACGACCTACCTTCACAACAGAGGCGATCAGACAGAGAAGTTTTGATCCATGAGCGACATCCTTCGACAACTTGTTGATGGCTTCAAGTACTTGCTCCTTTGGAATGTGCTTCAAGGTTTGGGAGAGTTTCTTCTCAAACACAGCGATAGCCTTCGGAGAAACAGCACAGTAGAAGGCAAGGGTGGCTAGAGCCGAATACTGAAAATGAATCAACAATTATAGTTGAGACAACGATTACCATTCATACCTTTGCAGCTGAACTAATAAGCTGCAGCAACAACAACATTTCGTGTGTATTGGTAAATAGATTATAGTTTGCCTAAAACATTGCAGCTGCAATATAATTGTCAAATGTTAAATTATAAATCATGTTTTGTTTATCTATAAAACACTCCAAATTAGACTCACAACAATTTCAGTGTCATATTTTGACACGTGGGGAAGCAGCTTGAGCAGCCACTTCGAAGCAGGGACAGCAGAACGAGACGTGCTGTCGCTAGAAAAAATATACAATAAAAACTATGATTGGGACATTAAGACAGTGTCGATTTTAGATTTTTTTTAGTTAAAGTTAAACATCACTCACATGAGAAAAGAGAAGTAGGTTCGCAAAAACATCACGCCAGTTTTACGTTTTAGAATAGTTATGGTCCTCCAAGCTTAATTAAAACCAAAGGTAAGTATCCCTCGTTCAGCTAACCAAGGTGGCGCACTAATATTACGAGCCCTGACTGTACTCATCGAGAGCGAAGATAAAACTTCTGAAATTCTAATCACGCCCGAATATATAAATTTAAAATAAAAATTACCTGATATTGGGCAATATCGGATAGAGCCCAACAACACAGTGCGCCAAATGGCGCACTGTCACCACAGAATCATGTTTAGCGAGGGCATCTAGCAAACGCGATACAAGCTGAAAATAGTGTCGTTAGTTTCAAAACTAAAGCAACTAATTTTGTTATTTGTAAAAATAATTAAAATACTCCAGAATCAAGTACAGTTCACTTGAAACTCAAAACTGTTCATCTGTACAGCCGTCAAACACTTATCAACCAGCACCCAAAACTCACCTGATATGATTCTGGTTGATCGAACCTCTTAGTCGAAGCTCCAACAGCTAGTTTGATAAGGCCCTTTATGAATGGCTCGGGGAGTTCTGAAATTGAATTCACATTAGAAACAACATCACAATCAAACTATCAAACAGAGCAGGTAAAATGATGCTAATGCTGACGAAGACATGTTCAATCCAGGCTGGGGGTCAAAAAACGAGTCTTAATCTTTGGAAGTACCCCGGCGACCGTGGGACTACTGGAGTGTGAGACCCACAGCACAGCTTATTCGAATGTCTCGCAGTTGTCGGAAAACAACGACAGAGCTAAAACAATTAAACCATAAACCTATGCCAACTGAAACCACAGATGTCAAAAAGTTGAGTAGATATGCCTAACCGGGAGCACGATCCACTGCCTTGGTGAGCGCAACGAATACGAGCTCTTGATTCCTTACACTCGAGTCGAACACATTGAGAGTGAAGCGACGAATCTCCTCCTTCAGTACTTCTGCCTGAAAACATGGAAATCTAAAATATAAGAATACGGAAAACGGAAGAGTCTTTCAATAATATGAATTCTTCGAGATGGACAAATAATTCTCGAACCAAAGTATGGGAAGAACTCGTTCCGTAGCCGCACAACCCTCCCGGCTAGTTCAGATTCTTGAAGTAGCGAACACTTGCGGAACTCAAGCATATCACGGGAACTCGCGTGCATGTGCATTTCTGGTCGACACTCGCCATGTTGCTCTTATTTAACGCGAACACGGCAAGGAATTGAGAGCTTCCCGATATTTTGCATTTCTCACAACACTATTTATGAATCGTCGTCTCGGCAGTAAATAGGTCTCTTTTATCACAATAGTGATGCTTGGAAGTTGCATAAACACTATCAGCTGTCACTAAATACTGTCACTGGAATATTAAAACACATTGCTATTCTATTGAATTCTGCATTCAACAATCTGATCTGACACGGATATTACAGTCACCGCCCACCTCTGTCTTCACTTCGGTTCCGTTTGAGGCCGTGTTCTCGCCTACTTCCTGGACATCAGATGTTGTGTCACGTTCCTCAGACATCTCTTGTAACCCGTGTGAGAACGCCTAAAATATCATGAAGTCCAAAACATATTTACAACTTGATCGTTTTGCATTTGCAACATTGCAATAACAAAAATAGGATCACAACTGTGATAGAAGTAGCAAGCATCTATCAGACAGAAGATAGAGTGATGTGAAGAATTTGACAGGAGATCATTTAAAACCACCCTGAATTCGTCTCTACGATTGTTCAACTGCCATGATCATGAAATGCGAAACACGGCCTTACGGCCACAACACAAACTGCTGTTTTTTTATTTGTCTGTGTGAATCCTTACCACCGAGTGCCGGAAAAACCCTAGGAACGGTGGTTTGCCTAAGCCTAAGCCTTAAATCAAAAGTGAAGTCAACATTTATGTGAAATAATCAAACTAAGCAATCATTTGATGAAGAAAATTAAAATGATGAACCCAATAGGTTGCGAAATATTCACACAGATGAATAAAAAACAGCAGTTTGTGTTGTAGACGTAGTGTCAGGTAAATGCGAAATGCTCATAAAAAATATATGTGCAGAACTGTAGAGCAGAACCAGAATAATCATAGCTCTATTACAGCATGGAGAACACGGTTAGTGACTATTATGAACGAAAAATAATGAAACAGTTGAATTTCATGCAACTTTTCTATGAAAAATTTGAAAATCTACCGAAAATTAGGATTATACGTAGCTGTGAGGTTACAATTACCAAGATTGCGGAACTATTTTCTTTAAATGCTACCGTAGCAATAAGTGAACTCGCCATTTTTGATCTATTTTTCCCTATCTGGCAGAATCATGAGCGACTGTGGATCAAAAAATATTTCTAAGAAAGAAAAACTAGTGACAGAAAAATCATATGTGTCAGTACTTCGATGCGCGCTATGTTGTCAAGTAATCAAATAACTTTTGTGTAACATTCCGAGCCCTGAGAGCTTGTTAAAAACGGATACATGCCAAAAAAACTGTCTGAAAGTCTTCACACCATACTTCAGGAGTTTAATCAGTGAAACCTATAAGTATAATCTTATACTAGTGGTTCTAGCGAATGCCGAGACTGATTTTGGTCCGTTTTGAGTTTTTGATGTGTTTGTAGTTTGATCGCCATGTGTTTTCACAAATTATGTTTGTGAATGAAAAACATATTTCAGCAATCTTTTCAGTCCTAAATTGGCATAGGGAGAATTAAAAGTAGAAGTGTAAAGTAAAAGTAGAAGTGTAAAAGTAGAAAAAGTAGAAGTGTAACGTGAACAGTGAAACCAAGTAATTTAACTAAAAACGCATATGTTTTGATTTTGTAGTTGAACCGTAAAAAACGCATAGTTCAACTTTTTGTTACTTGTTTTTCATCGCTTCCGGCGTTAAAACAGCAATTTGAGTTGTGTAGTGCTCGATATAGTCCTCATAATTCTTACTGAGACTCCTACAGTACTTTTCAAACCATGAACAAATCTCATTCAAACTCGAACTTTTTCGAAAATATTTTCAAAAACTATCTGTTGGGCGATCAGAATCGAATGAAAGAATCGCTCGTCTTTCCTAAAATTCACGTCATCAGACCGGATTGAATATTTGTGATCATACTGTAAGAGTGTCCGTGGGAATGGAATGGACTATAAATATATTTGGCCCTCTCTCCCTGAATTGGCCTCATATTGAACTACGCCCTCTCCCCCCATCTTACTATTATATTATACTGCTGACGCCTTCCGCTCTATCGACCCGCGGTCCCATCTGTTTACTTATTAGTCCTTTTACCCCGGATTTCCAGGGCATGGAAAGAGTTATCCCTTCTCTTTCTCTATCTATCTCTATCTCTCTCATTCTCTTTCCTTCTCTTTCTGCCTCTCTCCCTCTTCCTCTCTATTTTTGTTTTCATCTCGGTTCATTTCTCTCTCTCCCCCTCTCTCTTTCTCGCTCTCTCTCTCTTTTTCTCTCTCCTTTCCTTCCTTTTCTTTCTGCTTCTCCCCCTGTTCCTCTCAGTTTGGTTTTCATCTCGGTTTATTTCTCTTTTCTTCTTTTTCTCTCTCTCTACCCCCATCTCCTTCTTTTTCGTCCTCTCTCTCTCTTTTTCTCTGTCTACCATATACTCCCCCCATCCCCTCTCTATTTCCCTCCCTTCCTCCCCTCCCTCTCTATCTCTATTTTTATCTCTCTCTCACTCCCTTGCGACCAGTTTTTCTTCACCGAATCGATCACATTCTGTCCAATATTGATTGTCCGCAACAAACGTTTTCCCGCATAATATGTCCAGTTCGTACTTTCCGCCTTTAATTAAAAGCTTTTACATAACTATTAATACATTGAATTAATATAAAACTATAAGCACGAAGAAGCTTTTATTATGCGACCCAACCTTTTTGCTACTTCTGGTTGCATGGTATAGGTATTAAATACACAGTACCTTCGAGTTTACTAATTTTCTCAACTTCGTGATTACTTAAGTAACTTCATGTGATGATATATGTACTTTCTTTTCTACTAGTTTTGCGGCGTGTAATGATCATACTATCGTCTTTCAAACCGTTTCCGCTAATACCCTGGGATTTGTCTTGCATTACCACTAAACCACTATTTGTCATAACTGCTCCCAGCGCTGCATATACTACACCAATATTACATCTAATATTATATTGTTAATTAGGCAATCTTCTTTGATTATAATTAAAGTGCTTGGTAATTGCTCCGTTCTTCATTGATTGTTCTCCCGTTTCGCCTTTAACCAAACTTTTCTCATCTACTACAGTTGAATATCAAATTGTACTCCGCAAACTATAGTTCTCGTATTTCCTAATTAGACTTGGACAGCCTGCCCATTACGTGTGTTTTTGTATGTTTTTGAACGATTTCGGCGAGTGTTCGTTCACTTTTCGTTTCAACATGTAATTAAAACAAACCGTTGGAAATCTGTGTTTTCTGTAATTTTTTGATTCAAACTCGACCAATGCGTCAACTCTATCTACATCTTTTCTCTTCTAACCAAAAAATCTCACGAAAACACCACAAAGAAAAGTGTGTCTCATTGATCAAAATTTCTTAGTGGCTTCAGCTGTTTAAGAAACTACTATCATGACTCAAAATCGTCGCAAACCAATATTCAGCGATTTAAATAGAATTTTGTTTTCAATATTCTCAAATTCGCCCTCCATTCCTATGAATTGTTCACATTGGCCACACGAAGAAAATGGAAATTTGCTGAAAAAGTGGTGCGAACCCGAAATTGGTCCACAACGGTGCTTCACTGGTTCCCCTAAAACCAAACGCGCCGAGTTGGACGCCCAAAAGCAAGATGGCACGATGACTTCAAAAATATCCACGTACTTGGATCCGCGAAGCCCGGGCTCTGACCGATGTTTGGAAATCAGCCTTTCCCCTTTGAATCCGTACGTGAAGCATGCAGCTGAGAGAACACCATGTGATACTATGTGTCAAAATACATGAATGCGTTGAATAAATATTCTGAATATTCTAAATCCCAATTTAGATAAGCAATTTTATAGTTTGTAAATTGTAGTTTGTAGATGCTTCTGGTAAAATGTATTGTATACAGGTATCTTTTGTTCTGGCACGTGCCGTGCTGCCATTACACTAAGCTTATGTTTTCTGGAGAGAGGGATGAAATACGATATTGGAGAGATGGTCAGGATGTATACGTTATGACATCATAGTCTTTTTCATCGCTACTGAGACTGCTACAGTATGAATACAAAACTTTCGAAAATTAGAGAATATTTTCTCATAAGCCCGAAACACAATGAGAAATTGTACTGTATTGAAGAATGACATCAAAGCCTGAACTGCCTCGCCTATAACCTAGAACTCTTCTGTTGTTGGATTGACTCTTTCTCTCTCTCTCCCTCCCCTCTCTCTATCTCTCTCTCTCCCTCCATCCCCCCCCCCCCTCTCTCTGTTGCCTCATCGCTTTATCCCCTGTTCTCGACCCTCCAATATTTGCCTTTTCTTGCATTATACGAATTCCCTCGTGAGAGCTCGCTTTCTCATGTACATTCCTTGATTTCGCGCATTCTCATTATTGGATTTCTAGATTTTTCGGCATAAAATGTACTTC
Source organism: Litoditis marina (assembly GCA_964036275.1). NCBI lineage: Eukaryota > Metazoa > Nematoda > Chromadorea > Rhabditida > Rhabditidae > Litoditis > Litoditis marina. Next base: position 186,946 of record OZ038435.1, on the reverse strand, counting down.
AATATAATGGTTAACCATTCAAATATAATTAAATAACACATTAACATTACATAAAATTACGTTTTTTAATACATTCAAATTTAATTGACCCAAGTGGCATAGTGACAGTACATAGCCTGCAAGCACTCAGTTCTACAGTTCTGCATCCCGTGTTATTTTGCATTGTGTATTTCTGGGTGCTTTCGCCGTCTCAATTGGGATTTTATCTTTTCTGTTTAGCAATACATTTCTTAGAATCTTTGGTTCAACAAATATTGTGTTCTTTTCTATTCTTGCAGTTGGGGAGTGCAGATACATAATTTCAGGGCTAACAATGTTGTTCTCACGGTTGTAATATGAATAATATAAACATACGAATAGATTCATGGCACAGTGTACACCCTTCAATATGGGTTTCGCTCTCTTGAAAGCAAGCCCATAGGGTGCATTGCCCGAATTAGCTGTGTTTGTAGTTTGATCTCAATAGTACGTGCTCAGAATGTAAAGCGAACGACCACTTTCATCAATAAATAGGAAATAAATAGCTATTTGTATTCATTTATCTATTCTATCGTTTTGCTACAGCGTCCAGCGGCTGGATGAAAGTGTAGAAAAAGTGTAGAAGCAGCCCTGTGTTCACAACTAGTAGAGCTTATTTATACAAGCAACGTATTTTTGTAAAGTAATTCAAAAAAAAATTCATTTCTTTCTCCGAATTTGATGACGTCAGGTTTATGTAGTTTTTGAGATGACGAGGGGTCCGGTCGTAAAACTATGCATAATCCATTCAAGGCTGTTCTGCCCTCTCACAATGCACAAACATTTGTAGGATCTTCTTCTGTTCATAATGTTCTTCATTGCGTTTTTATTGGGGGTTTTCATGTTAGGTAGGCTCCGTTTCTGGAATATGGTTGTTCCTTCTGAACACTCTTTTTTCCTCTCTGCCTCTCCTGTTCTTTTCTATCTCTGTCTGTCTCACCGTTGTCTCTCTTTATCTATCTATATATATATATATATATATATATATATATCCTATCTCTCTCTCTCTTTCTCTCTCTCTCTGTTTTTCTCCGCATCTTTCTCTCTCTATCCTCTCTCTTCCCCCCCCCCCTCTCTCCCCCCACCATTTGAATCTTTCCCCTCTTCTTTAGTCTTCCACATCAAGTCCACTTCTCCCATCAGCTATTCCCCATCCCCCCATCATATTCGGCAAATATTTGCCACACTCTTCCAACTTATCCGAAACATTATCTCATCCTCTAATATTCTGAAAACGAACAAACAGACCGCCCGTCATTGCGATTCAGTAAAAACCCGCCAGACACGAATAGTTCAACTGCGTGAAAACTTGATGTGCCTGTAATTTTTGATCTATAAAAATGAGAGAGAAAGTGAGAAAATACGAAATTTATTATAAAACATGAGTGTGCCTGCGCAAACCGACTAGTTTAGTTTGCCTGCGCAAACCGACTAGTAAGGCCTATTACAAACCGTAGTTACCTAGGCATTTCGAGCAATTATTGATTTAATGCCGATTTTATGAACACATTTTTTCCAACTCCTGGAGCTGATTAGAAACATGCTAAGTTCGGTCTTCGAGTCCTACCTTTCTCTACCGTTTTCTATCGTTTCTGAAGTTCATCGTATCAAACGTCTAATGTGCTCATAAAACCATCCCAAATGCTTTCCATCGAAAGGAACCATTGTAAAAATGCATTTTTTTTGCTATTTTAGAGCAGGTAACAATCAATGTAAGCGTGGTGTTTTTGTTTCGATATTTTTTAACAACATTATAAAAATGTCATTTTTCTCTACAAACAAACAGTAATTCTGAAAACGCGAATGCGAAGTTTTTTCATTATTCGCATTGGAAGGTTACATACTATTCTACAATACGAAAATGAGCCAGTTTCCCAATTATTTCAAAATAACCAGGTCTTATCTCCTTTTTCAGGCCCGTAAACTGCACGTAGTAAATAGGCAATATAGCCAGAGTGGCGTATTTGATAACGAACTGATAACGTTCGAATATTCCCATTTCTCCCACCCAACACACTTTCTTATCAAACCTGCCAATCATAAAACTTCTCCGAAAACCAGGGTTTAGGATGAGGTGTTTTTTTGAATCTTATCAAAAAGTAAAGTTTTCCACGCTCTGGATTCTCTGTATCGTTTAGAATGAGATTTTTTTTAATTCCGTCAAAAAAAGTTTTCAACGCTCTGGAACGCACTCACAGTCCTTTAATCAAGTTCCATTTTTCGTTCCCTCCTCTAATTGAAAGAGTTCTTTTTCACCCACTCCGTCCAAGAATCAATTAAGACGTAGGAACATCATGGCTTGCAGTCGTTCAATATCTACGTTCAATCACACATTTTATAGAAATAGTTTGGTTGTATTTTGATTGTCATTCACAACGACTGGATCAAACTACACACAGAAGTAGCCCGCGAGAAATTGGTTTCAGAAGAGCCAGTTCTTTTTTATTGTGCGATAAAACAAAGGCGTGACGAGCGTACAGCCATGTAGCTGAAGACTATACCTGTAAGTCAATTGCACATTCACGTGAAACATGGTAAACACAGCAGAACTTAGAAACGTGCAATGACAAAATGTACAATTCCTCATTAGAATGCTAACTTCCCGTGACTATTCAATTTACCTCTAGTATAGGTTCTGTTTTCTATTTTGTTATGTAGGAGTTTGCATTTGCATTTGTTTGCCCTTTTTCTATTCGATCTGTGATGATAAGAAACCCTGTTTGTGCTCTGAATACTTAGTTTTGTTACAATCTTCAATGAGAAGTTTAATTCATTCGTTTCATACACTCAATTTACTGTAACACTATTTACGTTCTTATATGTGTTGATTGCCAATTGCTTCCGTACTACAATTTTTTGGAGTCAATGAGCTTGTGTTTTTCATCAACTTATTTTGTTACACACGCTCTGAGACGATATCCAGCTATTTCATCAACACAAATTCTGTAGGAAAATTAACCGACCAAGTGACCGAACATTAGTGGTAGCCCCATCTTCGCTCATTGCAGAGACTGATACCTATAACTCTGAGACGATATACTCTGTTTCATTGATCAATGTACTTTTACAGTAATCCGTCAAATATCAAAGAGGTCTTTTTGTAATGAATAATCCATTGTTTTGGTTTCAAACTTCTACAGTCTGCTGTAGTAATGATGCGCAACATACTGCCAAAAGATGGACAAAATACAAAAACGCCAACTTACCAATTTTAGACCTGTAAGTTTCTGTATATTACTATAGAGGGTTATAACTGGAAGAAATTAACAATATAAAGCTGTTTGAAGTTTGAGCGCCACTTTTGTAGCAGACCGACAAATCCTCGACAACTGAGAGTGCACAGAGAAACGCGTACTGTTTGAGGTATCATTGACCTCCAGGCTCTATCGAATTTGTTATAGTATGTTTTCCCTACTTGTATCACTATACAGTATTCTAATCTGTCCATGGTTGATGCAAAGTGTGGAGCTAAAAATTTTACCTATTTAATCTCGATATTTGTTGGAATGAATAAGAGTTCAAACTACAAACACAGAATATGCGGACAACGTACCGTTATAGCTAGCCTTTAACGGTACATTAGTTAGAAAGTGAAAAAGTTCTGTAGATGTAGTAATATGCTCGGTAAAATTTGTTCTCGAACTCGTTTCGAGTTAATAATCTGATGAACTAATTTTCTATTCCTTCTACGACCCGAGTTTGCTAACGCTTGTCTTTCTCCTCTCTTTTTATTGCCGACCTCGCAACATAATTGGGCGGGGCTCGGTTTTTTGTACCCAGTGACGGGCAAGTATCGGTTTCTCATGACATTTCTACTCGATTCAGCCAGTATTACTAGTGAACTGTTCACGCCCTATCACGTGAATCACGTGGTACTAGCTGTAAATCACGTGATACTGTTCACGTTCTCACACGTAAATCACGTGATATTGGCTGAGCTCTGCGTCCCTCTGTGCCAGCGATATCGCGGTGTTCTCTCAGTACTCACTGAATCATCGGCCTATTGACTCAGGCCCTATTTGCTACCAAATTCCCCATACACTAATTGGCATTTCGGGGGAAGAATTGGTCATTAGCATTCGTGAAACTGCCATTCGCCTCCAACCGCCCCCCGCTGAAGCTTCTCTGCAACAGCAGCGAATCATAACTTATTCAAACTTGCTGCCTCTTTAAATACCCTAACACGGGGAAAGTGTGTGGCTAATTTGGAGTATAGCGTGTGTGCGGCGCCTGTACCGCGCACCACCCAGTTCATGACTCATATACCACAATCGACTGATCACTCGTTGGCCACCCGCCTAACTACCCCCCTCCCCCACAAAGTTTCACGTCTCACGTGGCTCTCACGCTACGTACAAGTTTACCACTGATTCTTTTGGATTGTATTCGGACTACTTTTGCCCTCACTATTGCTATTGATTGATTATCGATTGATATTTATTCCGAAATGGCCTGTCTGCCTCTGCTTCTTCATGAAGAGGAATACATTTCAGACTATTGTTGTTCACCGATGACGTCATCATCGCGGGGCCAGTCGCCCCAGAGTCCATCCAGACACATCACGGTAATTTTTATTCATTTTAATTTAATTTAATTTTAATTTTGAATTGAGAATGCAATAATGTTCTGTCTAGTCATAAAGGGGCGGTTAAATAAGGACGTTTTCATCGTCACGCTGCCAAAGTCTCAGTGGGAATGGCAAGAACTATAACCATCATCTAGCGAGGCTCTTGGATGAACTTTCTCAATTTGGGAAGTGCGGAGGCTGGAGACCATCATTTAAAGAAGGACAATTTTGTGGTCCAATCCCAACGTTTCAGTCCTTTGAACTGCAATACGTTTTTTGATTACAGTTTAATGGACCGTTGACACGGGATTGGTCCACATAATCGACCTACTTGAACAGTATTTAATTGAGAACGCAATAATGTTTTATCTAGTCACAAATGGGCTGTCAATTGAAGAAGTCCTCTCATTTAATTCGAAAAATCGAATCGTTTCTCTCTCATCAGTAAACTCATATGCATATATAAGGCCAAAGCCAAAAAAGTAAAATTTAGTTTTTTCTTTCCAATCATATATGATTACAAAACTTTTAGCCGTTCATGGCGTGAATGTTGTCGGTGATGTTAACAGTTTTGGCATTCTATTCTAATTCCGAATTACACACTTTCGAAAATGTTTTTAACAAACTTGAAGTTCGCTTAGAAAACAGTCGTTGTAAATTGTGAATGTGTACTGTAGGAGTCTCAGGGGCAACGATGTGAACTATAGTATCTATTTCCTCATAAATGGGGGTGATGTTAGTTTAAGAATTCCTCTCAGTCAATTCAACCCAAATTCGGCTCGTTCTTTCTCCATTATTAAACTCGTATGCATAATAAGGCAAGAAAAGACAAACGAGCGAAATGGAAAATTTTATATTCGTTTTTTCATTGGCAATGGGAAAAATCCTACCAGAGCATTAGGACAACAACTTGTTTTCAAGATAGAGGTTCTTTTCCATAGTTCATTCTCGTTAATTCAAATAGAAGATAGGTGATTGCGACTTAGTAGTGGACCATTTTGGGAATTGAGAAAAAGTGGTACTGCAATTTAAACTGATCACATTCACTCAGTGGTTCCCCAACAGTGGTTCCGTAATATGGGGTAAAACAGAAAATAACGTTCGGATTGGTGGAAGAGTCATTGATATGTGTATTGTCTTCTAGATAATTCTAGATCATGTAAAAGGTCATTTCAGGTGGTAGACGTGTATGACTTGGCCGCTTCAATTGGAAAGGATTTCGAGAAAATAATCGAGGTCCACGGAAATGAGTCGATCCGCGGAATTATGCCCAAGGTAGGTTGGCGAGCCAGAAATCAACACGATATATGAGATATAGCTATTCGAAAAATGTAACAAGCAGCATTGTTTCTCTACTTCTAGGACAAAGTGCAAGTATGAAGCCACTTAAAATGTTTTCAATAAAGGTCTTATATGGTGCAAGGTTATCATTTTAGTTTTAGTTAGAACAGCAAACACACGAATATTCGCGGATGAAACCGAAATTCTGCATATGAACGCTATCCAAAAATCGGCAGCATTTTTGAGTTTTTTCAACATCCAAAAACTAACTAGACTTTCAAAACATGTTGCGTTAGTGAATGATTGTATGATACCTGACTGCAATTTCTCAATGGTTTCTCACATCTATATTTGGCATTTCCTCTACGAAATATTTCTTTTATGGTGAGCTGTGTTTGTTTTCATGTAGGCCAACAATGAGTCAGACACATTCTATTGTAGTGCGGGACACTATGGTCTAAATTTAGCAGTTATATAGTATTTTAACTAAAAATTACGGAAAATTCGGAAAATTACACCAAACTGCGTTATGTTTTCGCTCTAACAACTCGGAAAAAGCTTTGCAACCGAATATACTGGACGTTCAAGAAACAAAAAAAACTAACAGACTAACTTCATCATGAGATGTATTTTCATAACAACTTATTGTGTTACTCACTTGACGGTTGTTTTGAACATTTTGGATGATTCAGTACTAATGGCGCATTGGAACACCTGTTTTTAATGTCAGTCCACTGAACTTTTGCTGATGATCTGACCTGAACTTTAACAAAACTCGGCCCGAGAATTCAGTTTGAAAAAGCTTATCGCTAACTAATCGATACGTATGTTTTGACCATTCATTTTTTCCATCGTATCCAGCCCTAATTGCGTAATTCTCCGAAACGAGCGATTCGCCCTAAATGAGGCTATGACGTCCGTCGCACGAAAAATGTGTTTCCGACAACCTATCTGTTGTCAACCAAATCAAAAGCAGGACAAAACAAGCCATCTATAATAGAAAATCATTGAAGCACAGAGCAATTTTTTAAGCAAAAAAATTTTGCCATCATTCCAACTTTTGCGGGAAAACAAAGGTATCGGCTGTACGCAGCACAACATTCAAATTTTACAATACTTCATTATGTAAGTGACTTCCGCAATGGAAGTATGTTCGGTGTTTGATAGCTGGTACAAGTTGTTGGTACATTGAATACAATAAAACAGTACTGTGTACATAAGATGTATGGTGAATATACGAATAAAGAAGTAATATGTGTAAATGTTGGTTTCCAGGTAATTTCTGCGTTGGAAACGCTGGAGGCGTTGGCTAACAAGAATGAGCGAGAGAACGAGATGATATTGGGTCTGCAGAAGAGCGTGGACCGCCTCGAACACGAGAAACAGACAAAGATGCTGCAGAACAAGAAGTTCGAGGAGGTCAGTTGGAAAGCGGTTGGCATCAGAACACGTATGCTAGTGGATCCCGGCATCTTCATCTCATCCTGCGTCTCCTCAAACATACGCTGTTTCTCTTACATCCCGCCGGGATGTTAGAGACGAGAAATAGTGAGGCAGCGAGAGAGCAGGATGGGATGAAAGGGCCGGTATCTTTTAGCATACGTACTCAGGTCTTATTCACCAGGCTACGGGAAGCTCAAATACCTTTCCGCGGGAGGATAATACATAGAGCAGAGAAATAGTGTGCTGGGGAGGAGGGCCCAGAGGCACGAGAAAAACGAAGCAACGAACAGATTTTTCCTTATTTACTACTGAAAACTAACTTGAGCCCGTAAACCGAACAAGTATTTTGTGAACCTTTCAACACGTTGGCGGGACTAGTGCGAACCCAGCTGTCATTACGTCGTACTGGGTAAAGTCAAAATAGTACATAACTGATTTGCACACGCTCCTCGTTCTTCACTGTATCATAACTTTGTTCTGAGTGCTGGCGATGATCCCCCTAATATAATCCTGAAAGAAAATCCATGTATTTGGTCACAATGATCAATCATATTTTCTTGGTTCCAATGTTTTCCCACGTAAATATTAAGATTATCCAGATATGGTTCTATTACTGATATTTTTGGTTATTTCATGTTTTTCTTGTTTTCCAGGAGATGGAGCAGATAGAGGAGACGTACAAGAACGATATAGCCGAGATGAGGGGCATGATCAAGGCCCTGATGTCGGAGAACAAGAGTCTCTCCTGCACCGTCTCCTCTCTCCCATCCGCTATGGACAGTCCAACCTCACTGGCCAGTCAGTTTGCACCTCAATACATAATAATTATATCAATAGTAATAATAATCCAAAGTTTTATCAGTTTCTTGATGTTTATCGACAATTTTCATCGGTTTGTAAGTAAGAAAAAACAATGAGATGTCAATTTAACATCGTCATTGTGTGCATAATTCGCAGTGTTTAAGGATGTGCAGTTTATAGAGATCATCCTACAAATACAGCTAGATAACACAGCATAGCGCGTTGGAGCGCACCCCATTAGAAGGAGAGAAGATAGTAGGCTAACGACAAGAGGATAATAACAAATAGGGATACAATTATCTATGTAAAAAAAAGTTTCAATCTGTGTTTTAGTGCGGGAGGAGGACCTGCGGGTGATGCTGGAGCTGAAGGACATGTCCTGCAAACAGAAGGACGAGATCAAGATTCTTCAGAGGGACGTCGAGCAGTACTCGTGCGAAGTGGAGAACGTGGGTAATGAGGATGACAGAGTTGGAAGAGAGAAAGGGAAAAGAGAGAAGAGGAAATAAGAGGAACAGGAAAAGAGAAAACAGGAAAAGAGAGAAAGAGGAAAAGAGAGGAACAGGAAAAGCGAAAAACAGGAAAAGCGACAAAGGAAAAAGGCCAAAAAGTAGTCAGATCGGTGAAAGGGTAAAAATAGCTTTGGACAACATTTATGTTTTCTCATGTGCTCAATAGCAATATTACCCAAAAATATATAAAATAATTTCTTATAATCGAGTTTGTTGTAGTATAAATATGTAAATTATGTATAGTTGTATATGTTTTCAATTGCAGTTGCAAAATTCGGTGGAGAAGTTGATTCGACAAAACGAGGAACTGCTGCGTAAGAATCATTCTCTCCAGAAGCAGGGCAGAATCATCGTGGAGGAGAAAGTCAACATCATGAAGAGGTATGGTCACATTCTTTTCTACGTGATAAGATCCGTGGAAACTTCGGACTTTTGAATTGGATTGATTCATACACAAGTTTGTTTAATGGAACGAATACATTATTGAAGAAGTTATTATGTTTACCTTCGCCTCTTTCTGTAATTGACCACATGTATGTGAATCAGACTATGGAACTATCGGTAGGAATGAAAGAGGTGGTCAAGAAGTTATAGGTTCACACATCATACGTCAAACATATATTTCTTCGAAATAAGTTGTGATCCTGTCAAAATTACCCCTTTATATTTTTTTTTCATTCATAACGATTGGAGTATAGTATTTCGCAAGGTAGAAAGTCATGCGATAAATCGCAAACAACATATTCTTTCAGAGACGATAGGACATGGAGAATATATTCTTTATTCTCAAAGTTATGTATTCACTTTCTTGTAAGTCCTAGCAAATTTCTATATGTTTAAAGGTTGGAGAAATCAGAAGAGGCCAATATTCAATTGATGAAACTGCTGAGCGACACCGACCGAGCTTGTAAGGATCTCCAACAAACCACCACGGTCAGCTTATTTCGGTTTTCAAACAACATTTTCTAATAAAGCGGCTATTATTTCTTCCAAGTACAATTACCATTATCCAAGAACACCGTGTTTACTCTCTTTCAACTGTTGGTAGAAAGAACAATTCAACTTCTCATAAAGGAACCAAAAAAACTATATACGTCCATAATGAATGTGTTTCTAGCAAGACGACGATCCTCGTTTCACACTGGCCGAGCTGCGGGAGGTACTCCAGGAGAAAAACGTTCTCAAGGTAACGTCATTCTTCTTGTTCAGGTCACGTGGGATGACTCACTACTAGTTATTCACACGTAGACCACGGGATATTGGCTGTAAATTACGTGATATTGTTCACGGTCTCACACGTAGTTCAAGTGATCTTGGCTGGCTATGCCAGGGATGTCGCGGTGATCTCTCACCACTTGCTCAATCAGCCGCTTTCAACTCAGGATCACGTGCTACTAAATTCTCGATGACGGCATGATCTCCACCTACCAGCTGGGTGTCAATATTGCAATGTTTATTAGTTTGAGTGGTTACGGAAAAGCTCAGAGCAAAAACTGACCCGGTACTGTCTCGTGAGTTTCTCCAATACATTTATTCGTTTTCATAGTGTTTGGTTGTAGGGTCGTGTAATGGAGTTAGAGGAGGAGCTGGAGCAGATTCGTCCCGGTGGCGACAAAAGACCGTTGGACCGACTCGACGAGAGGTATAGTCTTTTTAATTCCTAATGGGACTCTTACAGTATGAAATCGAAACTTTCATCCTGTTTCACTCATGTGAATGTTTTCGAGAAAATAAGAGTATTTCGCACTCGATTCTGTTTCCCTATTACAAGTAAGTTTCGAAAATTCTCCGACAAGGTTGAAGTTTACTCACATATAGCACGTTAGAGAAAACACGAGGATTCAAGATTCAAATGCGGAAAATTTCAAAACTATAGATCTGGTATAGGTAAATTAATGTGGTCTGTAAATGATGTACACAGAATCGTTTCCACCCCTTTTCAGTTTTCCTCAGTAAGATGTGCATATGATTTTTAGCACATGCTCGTCAGTTCAACTAAACCATCTTCCAATAAATCATAGTGACACCAACATTTTTTGTTCAAATAAAAACTACCTAAAACCCCGATGTTTTCAGTCCTGAACCGGAAAAAGAGTCGTCCACGAGCGAAGAGCTGCCGGTCTACGGTCCCCTGCCCCGCGAACCAGATGAGAAACTGTACCCCTGGAAGTACGAGAGGAAGGACAGTGGTGTGCGCAAGTTGTAAGTTTTAGAATGATAATAATATGAATGATGACTCGTTCCGCATAGGTCATATACAATATGGGGAAACATTGAAGTTCCATACCTTATTTCTTATCTTGTACTGCTGTTTTTCAAGATCATCAATATCGCGAATTGATATTGTGTGGTAAACGGGCTTCTTTCACTCTACGTACGTACATTCGCGAGAAGATTGAACGCACCGCCTTCAGAAAAATTTCTGTTGCATCCTAAGTTGGTTTTCACGGCTGAATACATGATATGGTCGTTTGGTGTCTTTCGGAGAGATGCACATTATATGTATGCTAAAATTCAACAAATTCAAATGCAAACTCCTACATAACAAAATAGAGAACGGAATATACTAAAAGTAAATTGAAATTGAATAGTCACGGGAAGTTAGCATTCTAATGAGGAATCATGCACTTTGTGTTCGCACGTTTCTGAGTTCCGCTGTGTTCAACGTTTCACTTACAGTATATCGTTTTTCAGCTTCCGTTTCTTCAAAGACCTGGGTGTATCTTCGTCACCTCGCCAGGGTTCGTCTGCCAACAACTCGCCCCGCGCCACCCGCAGTGCCACCCACAATCAGCTGTCCGCAGTCTAAGTACAATAGTTCGGTTCTCTCGCACTGAGACGTTGGCAGCGAGCCAATTTAACTTTCGAAGAATGTTAATAGAACTAGGTCGTTCTGTGAAATGCCCTCCTTTTCACTTAATGTGACAAAGGTGACCAACCACTTACCCAACTTTCAATTTTTTTTACTAATTCTCACTTACTGAAAAACAACTTTGTAAGAACTCATCGGCACGCTGCCAAAAACTGTGTTTGCAGATCGAACTACGGTTCAAATGTTGTTAATTCCCATGCTTGATACGTTTCACGTGTCGCCCACGTCGAAAAACAGATTTGACAACAAACTTCGCTTCAGATATCGCTTTTACCCACACAACTGTAGGTTGTTGTTGTTGTTAAGCACCAAATTGATCTCAATCACGATTTAATCACAGTCCTTATTGATGAACTTGTTGAAAATATAGTACATAATATATAGAAGATGTTTATTAATTTCTTGTTCTAGTCAGAAGTAACACAGTCATTTATGCGTGTCCATTCTCTTCGTTCCCATTGATTTTCGGGAAAAGTCACGTAGTAGTTCACGTAGACTACTCACAAGTAGTGTTGTACTTTATAGTTTGATCTGGCCATATTTTTATCCGGTGTAGTTTGTGTGCTTGTTCTCCATATGCTCCACTGTATTAGCTTGCTTCATACTGGGTACACTTTCTTTTCATTGTTATTTGTTTAGCTATATTATTGGGTCTAAACTACAGCCCCCCCCCCCCCCCCGCTTCTCCTTTTCTGATGATATATGATTTGTACGTAGTACATAATATTGGAATACAGATCTGCATTGCTAATAAAATATTAAGTTTTCGTTCTATTATATTTCTGCTTGATAAATATAAAACAAGGATGCGTGGATAGATAGAATATTTCAGCTTTTTCGTAGTCAGCTTTTGAACTCACTTGTGGTTCAATGAACATTCTAGTCTTGAAACTAGAGTTCTAGTAGCAGAATGTAGAAGCTATTCAAAAACCTTTCGTATCCTAAAGAGTTACCAGTGGGTTGGAAATCTACCCTGTCCAAGTTCTGTCTTGCCACCGCAAACTCATTTTATTCTTCCATAGTGGTCTCTTTTCTCAAATCCACCCCGCAATTCCAGAATATGTAAGCATAAAACATTCATTTAGCCAGCGGTCATAGCTATAATTACTATAAAGGGCAAGTTAGAAGTAAGCGGAAGCAGCATGTGACTATTATACTGGGGTATAGCTGTCCACCCAACCTCATGAGAAGTTTATGAACACCTTATGAGCATGCCGTGAACTTCTAATGTTGCAGAGGATCACAATCTCATAAGAAGTTCGTGAGATATTGCTTATATATGGTATCTCATGAGGTTTTTGAAGGATTGCTACCGCGCCTAATATTGCTCAGAGCTCTCCATAAACAACTCAATCATCAAAACAACATAACAAAATATTCAATAATACTCGATATCAAAACAATCAACTTGCAACTTGCAAATTCACAAATCAAGTTTCTAGTATGAACCAAATTAGATGTGTTCAGGTTAAGTAAATAGTTCGGTTTGATAGAACCATGACTGAATGGAAATTCAATTGATCGCTAATCAAGAATGACGGATGGACTTTGTAGTTTGTAGTCAGTTTCCCATCCTGGGCGGCCACTCCTCTTCGGTGAAGATCATGTCACCCATGAACCTCTTGGTGGGACTACTGCGGGCGGTTACCTCCTGGAAAAACCTGGTTAATCAATTAGAAACGCGAAATGTATGGACTGTTTGGAAACCATACTTGTGACCTATGACGCTAACTTTTCCCAATATAGCTCTCTCATTTCGTATTGATACTCGTACAGTTTGTCTACAAACCTTCGCTTCGTGTTTATGTTATCGGAGAAGTCAGAACTTTCCACACTAAAAAGTTCGTAAAGGAAAACGGGGAAAAGATAATTTGAAAGTTGAAGTGGGTAACGTAGAAGTCTCGATAGTGATGATGTGGACTATATAACCTTCGTTTCCCGAGCAAAATAGCCTATGCGGTATATGTCACTCGTTGTCGCTGTGTTTGTAGTTAGAGCTCCTTCATTTTCGTTAGAAACTCATATAGTATGATGTGTACCGAGATGAAGCAACAACAAAAAATTGGTCACTGCCTGTATAACATTACCCTTCAACTTACTCTCAAATATCGATCGATCGGGCTCGGAAGTCGGAAGATGCTTCGAGAGAGAGTGAACATGAACAGGGAGCAGAGAAGCAGAGAAAATAATAAAATACGCATTCTGAAAAGACAAGTTTGAATTAACTGGGAATATGAAATTAGTTCACGGAATAAGATGGTTGCATGCACAATCTACATTCAGTGTTCGGGCTATTTCTACAATCAACAAAAAGTAGAACAAGTTGAAGCACGTCAGGAAACATGCTCGAAAGTGTAACCGGGAAACGTCCCAGTACCATAGTAGGAGATAGGTGGTACTCATTCATCTTCCCTCTGACAATGATCATTTATGCATAGATATTAACAATAACCGTAATGAGTAGATGATTAATCTACTCACTCACAATCAAATATTTTCGTAAGATTACTGCAGTTAGTGAGATATTGTTCATGAGATAAGTTCGTGTGAGCGATTGCTAGTAAATGCGTTTACGATTAGGAATAGCATTTCTCGACGGTTGGGTCGAGATATATGTTGTATCCTGGGCGGATCTGTTCCCGATTGTACTAAGAATTAACGTACGTTGGTCATTTGCCTACAATCGTGATTCGCGGAAAACTCGAGTGATGATGTGAGTGAGTTCACTGGGTCACGGGTTGTGAGCTGACTACAATTGTCCGTCGAGTGACGTAGTAAGTTATGACCTGAATCGTCGTAAACAACCATTAAGACGTGGTATACTGTAAATATCGTGCTAAACAGTGTTCCGCAGAAGTCTGACAACGTCATGTTAAAACACTGTGAACCAGTGGCCGTATTCACCAATCCTCGGGGTCGGGAAGCTAAAATACCTCCTCGCGGGAAAGTAGAGCACGAAAATAGTGTGCTGGTGAGGAGGGTCCAGACCAGAGGCGCGGGAACCTTTTTACCTTCCCGGGATCTTGGTGAATACGGCCACAGGTATATCTCGCAACAATTAGCGCCTAGTTTCTGCGATTGGCCAGCTACAAGAGCAAGAGAGCATTCAGGTCACTGATAGCGCAGACAGGCTGCGTCTCTCTCATTCCGCGAAAGAAGTGGTCACTTCTACAACGAGAAAACTATAAAGCGATATTCGGGATAGAACGGGCACAAACGTGTCAGAATCCATTTATTGTTTTATGGACTTCATCAGAGTATTCAAAAAGATGTTCCTAGTCTGCAAATTGGTTCACACGCGACAAGTTTTGAAGAGGCAAATTGAAAACAGCGTTGGAAAGACGTGTATTTAGTCTAATTAGTTTTCACCGGGACTTCTACAATACACATTGATACTTGAAAATGATCGTTTCGCTGACGCAGAATCTAACTTTGACAAACATGTTTCAATTATAAGGTGAACTAAGTTCAATAACTTTCACACTTCTCATAACACTAATGTTCCCGAACCGGTCAAAAGTTTTGGATTCATACTGTAGGAGGATCAGTTGAAATGAAAAGGGGTACATTCTCCGTGCGACGAGTGTCCTAGTGAGTTGTGAATGTGCAGTCTGTCAAATAAAATAAACTCTGGACAACGCCGTCAGGATAAACCTGAAGATCAGAACAATCCTATCCCACGCAGTTGAGCGGTTTATGACAACGTATTAACGCTTCACTTTGTCGTTTAATTTTGGAAAGTGGCAGGGAAAAGGTGCTATGCTCCAAGAAATGAACTGTGGATTTTCCAGGAGATCAAACCACGACCTTACGTGCAGAGCGTGGAATAAAGAAGCCAACGTGCAATATATTCATGGTATTGAACGTTGATAGTGTGAACCAACACTAAGTAAAATTGTGATTTGACGAAAACAAAACTTTAAAGAGCTCGAAAACTCAAGCGTTGTGTTTTGCAAACCTTCTCCTGGAAAACTTCTGAACCAGGAAAATTAGTCAAAAAGTGACCACAGAGAAGCACATCATTTTATATACTTTCAAATTTGCGAGTTCTGAACCGATATGCTGTTGTCCGAGTTGACACATTATGAATTTTCAACTATTAAACAAAATATTCTTTACATTATTATTATTTTGTCGAATTGTTTCATTAGTCTTCAAGATCCTAGATCCTGAGTTTCTCTCTGACTATTGCCAGCCCATACAGCGAGTTGGGTTAGAAACAATTCATGATTTATTTAGTTCGGCTGACAACGACACACCCTCACAAAAGAAAGACATGCATTTCCATTCTCGTTTTCGCTAATACAATGATATTCGTGTATGAACCAATTATACAAAGTACAGAGAGTTTGCAATAGTTTTAAGCAATTAAAATGTATTGCTCAACTTTTGGAACAAAAAACTGTAACAAAACTTGATGAACTTCTCCAATGACTTGAACAGCTAAAATTTATATTCATCTGAGCACAAAGCGAAACTGAATGAATATATAAATAAAATTAATATGATGAACTTCATGTTGATTTCCCTATTCGAAAGTTCATTTCCGGGACAAGGGGGCGGGAATAATTATCGCGTTTCCTATCAAGTCATCATATACTTTGAATGGATGTTCATGATATAACGAATCAGACACAGATTGGACAGATTAGATTTGTAAGCTGCAGTGAAAAGTTATCGTATTGTGATAAAACTCTTATTGTAGGGAACGACTGTATCTAGGTTGTAGTGATTTTCATTTTGCACGTACGGCATAGTTTCCGAATTAAGACCGAATCACGATGTGATCAAACTACAAACACAGCGGTTTGATGCTGGTATACAGTATCCATCCTCGCTTCGCTGAGCGACCCCTGTGCACGATTTTACGCTCTAGGTCTGCCGCTAGCGAGGGCGAGCACCTAGAGGAGACAGAAAGGAAAGTCACTATGAATGAACTGCTCGGCATAAACTGATAGATGACTTTCACAATTGAAGCTAACAAACCTAACTTGCACACATCTCTCATGTTTTAGGCTTTTTTCGTTTCGCCAGCTTTAGTTAGCTCCTCTGAGAAATCACTGACTCGGCCCCCGCCGACTGAGTCGAAATTGAGACGGCAACGACACTGTCGCTGCCGTGACAAATTTCACTCATGAAAATAGCATATGTTTTGAGGAGACGCAGGCTGATAAACAACAGTTGAAACTGAGACGGCAACGACATTGTCGCGGCCGTCTTACGTTTTACTCATAGTCGGGGGTACCTAAACTGGCTTTACCTTCTGCCGTTCAAAACACCGTAAATCGCTAACCGAAATCGGTTCAAAGTCTGCCCACTTTCAAAAACAACATGACTAGAAGGAACAAAAGTGTATGGGGATAGAGAATATAGTTGGGGATTATCGAGGCTCTACGGCTACCTTTCCTAGTTTTATCGTAGGCGATGAGGGTGGACTTGAGTGTCTGTCTGCCCCCCTGTCTTGGGGTTGGCTTTTGAATGTATCCGATGTTTACGACGCGGGATGCAGAGAAAAAATTTGGTTAAGGGGTCTATCAAAACAGGTGATTAGAATAGAATATTTGCTAAACCAGAGATTCAGAAACTATATGACATACTAGCAGGCGAGACAGACACATACGAAATGAGAGATTAAATATATTATGGTTTCTCTGCCAAGGGAATCGCGCGCAGCGAGAAGCGCTGTGCGAGATTTGTCTTTGGTCCGGTTAATGCGCGCCTCCGTTTTTTTAGTTTACCCTCAAAAAGGCCCAAACTTGCAAATCAAAACTTTTTATGCTTTGTTGATTTTTCATGGCATATGTACAAGCTATGTTCAAAATTTGAACAAAATTTATTGAGTTTGAGCCGAGTTATGACGTTATGCGCTTCATGCAGACCGCCAACTTCCGTCGTGTGTCAGTGTGTGTGTGTGTGTGTGTGTGTGTGTGTGTGTGTGTGTGTGTGTGTGTTGGTGCGCACTCCTGGGATATTTTTATGTGTGAACCGATTTGACTGAAAATTTGGGACACGATAGATACCCCACTCGAAGTTTGGGGGCGCAAACTTTTTCTCGAAAAAAATTATTTTTCATTAAGTTATAGGGTTTTGAAAATGTCTCTGCGTCTCTTCATTTCGTGCACTCTCTCGCCCTCTCTGTCGCGGTAAATCAAATTGCGTTATAACTCAGCTCAGTCCTAACCAATTCAAGTAAAATTTGGAGTATGATACCACGACATGAACGGACATTGATTCAGATGTAAGTCTTCTACTGATGACGTCATCGAGGATTCTGGAGCTCGGATGACGTCATTTTTGAAAAGTGCAAAGTTGATGTCACATATGTTTTCAAATCATGGTAATATCTTAGGAAGGGTCAATTAACGGTGATTCTGGAGACCAGATGACGTCATTTTTGAAAAGTGCAAAGTTGACGTCACATATTATTTCAAATGCTGAAAATATCTTAAAAATGGTATATTAACGATGAAACTTTATCTAAATATGACTTATTCTGGAATTCAGAAGACCAGATGACGTCAACTTTTGAAAAAATTGACGTTAAATATGTTTTCGAATGCTGAAAGTTTCTTAAAAATGGTCAATTCACGATAAAACTTCATTCAAATATGACGTATTCTGGGATTCTGAAGGGCAGATATAGTCGTCGCCAACGGAAAGGCGGGAGGGTACTGTATATCTCACTTTCCGCTGTGTACGCACACATGTCTTTGATTCCGAAGCATGCTGATGATGTGCTCTAATAGTGCAATGGTTAGGGCCCTGCTACAAAACTTTTGCTCGCATGTTCGATTCCGGGGCGAGACAAAAATTTATAAATTTGGCACCCACTATAAATTAAGTTTTCAGAACTATAATGTTGACGTCATATTTTTTTTCGAATGATGGTAATACTTGACAAGTCATTCATTAAGAAAACAATTTTATCTGCACCGTACAGATCAAACCACATACCTACGGCATGTGTACAAAAAGAGAAAAATTCATGAAAAAGTATGGGCCCAACGACTGTGAGATTTGTCTTCTGCTGTGCGCCCCTTAGACAGCTACTCTCGAATGGAGCAGCTACTGCTACAAAAACCGGAAAATACTTGAATACTCAAGTATAACTGTTCATTACAAACATACAAAAGTCGTAAAATATTTTTTCAAACCTGTAAACTATAATATACAAATCACAGATGTTAACTCAACGTAGTCAACTATAGAGATTCTGGTTTTGTACACAATGATTTGCAGTTTTGGTCCTTACTTCAACTCTAGGTGCTATAACACTTGGCATATTATTCAACAGTTGTTCTCTCTTTTACAGCTGTGATTTGTATATTATAGTTTACAAGTTTGAAAAAATATTTTACGACTTTTGTATGTTTGTAATGAACAGTTATACTTGAGTATTCAAGTATTTTCCGGTTTTTGTAGCAGTAGCTGCTCCATTCGAGAGTAGATGTCTAAGGGGCGCACAGCAGAAGACAAATCTCACAGTCGTTGGGCCCATACTTTTTCATGAATCAACTCTGGCTTCTTCCTGTTGTTAAATTTTCTTGTAATCTCCAGTTTTGTAGCACCAATGATTTTTGTAGCACTTACCATAAACTTTTTAACAAGATCCTTTTAATTCATTTTTGAAAGTAGGTCTTTGAGTAGGGATTGAGAACATGACAAATGTGTTCAACTCGTTCAACTTCAACAAGTGGGCAGAGAGTAGAAAGGAAGAGGAGATTGACGAGGAAAGTCGCAAAAGAAGAGCTCTTCAGGTGCGTTTCTCGTTTCCGTTCTGATCTCGGTGGTCATATTTTGTTAATCACCATCCGTTACAACGGCACTCTGGCAGCATGCCAGAAAAACACTAAGCTGTTCTCACAATTTTAGATTTTTCATTGATCAGAAATGTTCATAATTAATTGATACTCAGGTCACAGCATGTTAACTTTCTGACTAAACTAGCGAATTGTCAGGTGATAACAAATTGATTTCAACGTAAGTGCCTTCCACGATACTTTGTTAGAAGGGCCAGTGTATTTGATTGCAGTATTTTCCAAATCAAAAAGAACCAAATGACTTGAATGTGAGTGATGCTGACCTTTGGCATTCACAGACGATTGTCAGATATTGAACAGGGGTCTAATGTCACAATTTTCAATTAGCTGCCAGAAAGAGGGGCGTGAAATTGGGTAATTAATTGTACCAAGGAAATATATTTCTTAGAAAGACTTCCGCAGCGTTCCAATGAAATTTACAGGGCATCTTTATAGGAAATTTGAGTAACTGTTACAGTATGAAAGTAATGTTTTGTTCGAAAAATGTTCATCCACGCTGCCAATGTTAAAATAGAAATTTCTCTCGGATAATTCTGTGCAAATTGGAATGTCACGTTTGTAGCGGCTTCGGTGAGATAGAGATCGGAAAGACACTGATTGTATGCGGTCCACATAAAATTTCTGGCGAAGCAGACATTCATCCAACTTCATGTGGATCTCATGAACACCTCATGAGCTTCTCGTTAACTTCTAATGATGTAGCATCAGAATCAATAAAATCTAGAGAAGCTCTTGAGATATTGCTCATGGGGTATCTTATTAAGTTATTCAGGTTATCTAAATGTTATCTAAATGAACTCCGGATTGGGTGTAGGCGTGAAGGTCGCTCGGATGCTCTCAGTACCGAGGCTCATCCAATATTATCCAAGAAACAGTATTAAACTCGGTTTGTGCACCGGTGAAAAAATGAAAATAGCTGGGAAAAAGTACATCAATATGGAGAAGTTAGCATACTTCCCGTAATTTGGACGTGAACTGTGAACGATACCGTCTT
Source organism: Litoditis marina (assembly GCA_964036275.1). Classification (NCBI taxonomy): domain Eukaryota; kingdom Metazoa; phylum Nematoda; class Chromadorea; order Rhabditida; family Rhabditidae; genus Litoditis; species Litoditis marina. The sequence goes on along the minus strand of OZ038435.1, from coordinate 166,638 downwards.
CGGACTATCACCCAGTTTATCCACCAAATCGAGGCTCGTTGGCTATCGAAAACCGATAAGAGATAATTGGGGTCAAGTTAAGCCACCCAGCGCCAGTAAATGAACTTACAAAAACAGATAGCCGTAATGCTAACGGAAGATATTTTCTGTAAGTGAACAGAAGTTCAAATGAGATCATTTGAAGCACAGTTTTGAAACCAAAACAGTAGAAAGCTATTCTCAGAATATTATTCCTTCCGAATTTGTCCTATATAGAGATTAAGGATACATGCTCAAGTAGTCGTTAACAGTTATCTATGATGGTCACTTATACGTGAAAACAGATCAGCTGTAACGTTATTCAACTGACAATTTGTGAAGTCCGAGCATAGTTTGTTCCACCCACTTGTTACTCACTTGTAAAACTTCCAGGTCAAATACTGCTATGTTGGCGTTTTGTATTCTCTCCAAATTTTGGTAGCGCCTTCTGCACCTGTACTACTACAAACTTTGAAAGTTTCAAACGAAAATAATGAATCGTTCGTTAGAAAAAGGCTTCTGAATACGAATTAATGTAGAAGGACCTCGATCAGTGAAACAAAGTATGGTCCGAACGATACCGATTGAGCGTTTTATCCTTTAAGATTAACTGTCGCTAGAATGAACCAAATCATTATTTTCAGAGGATTTCATGAGAGACTTAGCGAACATCCCAGTGAAACGGGAATTCTTCCCAGAGAATAGAAGTTGCAAACTTATTCCAAGCATGCTCGTTTTTCTTTGCAATCTTCGACATCGTGAACAGTTCGAATTAGCTCCGGTGTTTTAGGTTGCAGTCGATTTCACAATAGAAACGCACGTTGATCTGATCCGTGTTCCCGGAGTCAATTATGTAGATTACCTTCTCGAACAATATAGTGGATTTCTTCTATATATGACAGAATTCCAATCAATCTTCACCAAATTAGTTTTCTAAGGCAACAAATACATCGAATTTCGAGGAAGAAGGCATTATTTATTAGAACTCGATTAGAAACCCAAACATAATTCTTTTTGATTACATTGAAATAGATTGGGGTTTCTTGCGAAATATACGATTTCTTTATTTAACCGAGTTCGTGGTAAACTAACCGGTTGGACACAAAACCATATTTCCGGCCAACTCAACAAGTTTAAAACAAACAGGTAACCACATGGTTCACCGCGCAGTTCTTTCCAAAGGCGAGGTTCGTAACACAATTGGGTCTGAGTTGAATGGTTAACGGGTTAGACATCACCGAAGAGTTGGGTGAATTTTCGGTTTCCAAGAGAGCTGGTTCCATACAGAGTAGTTGAGTACGTTCGATAATACCGGTTGGCAGGCTAATTCTGAATCTCATGAGATGATCTTATGACACTAATAGATAACTACACCACCTGTGTACGTAGGCCAGCATATCTCGTCAACATTATATCATTTTTTGGCCTTTTTTTGACAGAATTCGGAGAGAATCGTATACCGAGATGTAGAGGAAGCGTTTATTCGAGGAGCCCTACAATTGATATCCAAATTCTGTACCACAATCTCTCTTCATAAATTGTTTACCGGTGCACGTTAGGTGTGATCGATATTATTACTATATTATATAATATTGAATATTATTACACGATGCTCCGAACTACGGCATCTGAGAATGGTGCGGACGCTTTCGCTAGAGGGACATAGTCCAAAGAGAACACGGTATTCAGAAATGAACATTACGATCTATATACAACGAATAGTGAACGAAATTCTTCCAAAGTGCTGTCGGGAACCTCAAGGCATCATGATCATTACCGAAGCATCAGTTTTATATGAACTACCTACGTCATTCGAGCAATTTCCTGTACATCTAGGTGTAGACCACACTGCACTCACACTTTTTTTTCGAATTTTGCATCACGTAAAAGGTCCTGCCTAGCAACCTGCTGAATGATAGGTCACCGCCGGAAAATCAGCTTCCGACAAAAAACACTCACATTTATGATTGTGCCTAGGTAGTCTGATCCACGAAATTATTACCGTACTTGTTTAAACATTCATACATATTTTTTGAACACCTCGACGCTTTTAAAAGACTCTCATTGAGAGTATTTTGTTGGATTTGTCCCCACATACAAATTTTCTCTCTCAAAAATCTATTCTTCATTCGGAAAAAGATTATGTTCGTTTACGGTAATGAACTTACGGGTGAGGAGAACTGGGAAAAGACTGAAAAAAACTGTTACGTATTCATTAGGTTATTTATTTGAACAAAATATATTGTGTCACTAGGACGTTTTGGGTGTTATTGTTATATGAATGTGCTCAGTAAAAGATGTACTCAAAAATCGTTTCGACCCTGATTCAAGACGATTTTTGGGTTGTTTTTCTCAGAGGGTTGGGTCATCATCAGTTGAACCCCTCTGAGAAAATGAAAACAGGACGAAAAGACTTACTGACCGTCTTCTAACGATGAGTTGAGAAAAATGGACATTGCTTTTACTTCATTGCACGTTTTCAAGCTCGAAAGCTGGTATACGTGTTTCCACCTACCATTTTGAATGGTGAAAGGCAGCTGGGGCGATTTCGCCAAACCAACTCGAGGGAAACACGCTTTAGAAAGTATATATTAGGTTATTTATTTGAACAAAATATATTGTGTCACTAGGACGTTTTGGGTGTTATTGTTATATGAATGTGCTCAGTAAAAGATGTACTCAAAAATCGTTTCGACCCTGATTCAAGACGATTTTTGGGTTGTTTTTCTCAGAGGGTTGGGTCATCATCAGTTGAACCCCTCTGAGAAAATGAAAACAGGACGAAAAGACTTACTGACCGTCTTCTAACGATGAGTTGAGAAAAATGGACATTGCTTTTACTTCATTGCACGTTTTCAAGCTCGAAAGCTGGTATACGTGTTTCCACCTACCATTTTGAATGGTGAAAGGCAGCTGGGGCGATTTCGCCAAACCAACTCGAGGGAAACACGCTTTAGAAAGTATATATTAGGTTATTTATTTGAACAAAATATATTGTGTCACTAGGACGTTTTGGGTGTTATTGTTATATGAATGTGCTCAGTAAAAGATGTACTCAAAAATCGTTTCGACCCTGATTCAAGACGATTTTTGGGTTGTTTTTCTCAGAGGGTTGGGTCATCATCAGTTGAACCCCTCTGAGAAAATGAAAACAGGACGAAAAGACTTACTGACCGTCTTCTAACGATGAGTTGAGAAAAATGGACATTGCTTTTACTTCATTGCACGTTTTCAAGCTCGAAAGCTGGTATACGTGTTTCCACCTACCATTTTGAATGGTGAAAGGCAGCTGGGGCGATTTCGCCAAACCAACTCGAGGAAAACACGCTTTAGAAAGTATATATTAGGTTATTTATTTGAACAAAATATATTGTGTCACTAGGACGTTTTGGGTGTTATTGTTATATGAATGTGCTCAGTAAAAGATGTACTCAAAAATCGTTTCGACCCTGATTCAAGACGATTTTTGGGTTGTTTTTCTCAGAGGGTTGGGTCATCATCAGTTGAACCCCTCTGAGAAAATGAAAACAGGACGAAAAGACTTACTGACCGTCTTCTAACGATGAGTTGAGAAAAATGGACATTGCTTTTACTTCATTGCACGTTTTCAAGCTCGAAAGCTGGTATACGTGTTTCCACCTACCATTTTGAATGGTGAAAGGCAGCTGGGGCGATTTCGCCAAACCAACTCGAGGAAAACACGCTTTAGAAAGTATATATTAGGTTATTTATTTGAACAAAATATATTGTGTCACTAGGACGTTTTGGGTGTTATTGTTATATGAATGTGCTCAATAAAAGATGTACTCAAAAATCGTTTCGACCCTGATTCAAGACGATTTTTGGGTTGTTTTTCTCAGAGGGTTGGGTCATCATCAGTTGAACCCCTCTGAGAAAATGAAAACAGGACGAAAAGACTTACTGACCGATGAGTTGAGAAAAATGGACATTGCTTTTACTTCATTGCACGTTTTCAAGCTCGAAAGCTGGTATACGTGTTTCCACCTACCATTTTGAATGGTGAAAGGCAGCTGGGGCGATTTCGCCAAACCAACTCGAGGGAAACACGCTTTAGAAAGTATATATTAGGTTATTTATTTGAACAAAATATATTGTGTCACTAGGACGTTTTGGGTGTTATTGTTATATGAATGTGCTCAGTAAAAGATGTACTCAAAAATCGTTTCGACCCTGATTCAAGACGATTTTTGGGTTGTTTTTCTCAGAGGGTTGGGTCATCATCAGTTGAACCCCTCTGAGAAAATGAAAACAGGACGAAAAGACTTACTGACCGTCTTCTAACGATGAGTTGAGAAAAATGGACATTGCTTTTACTTCATTGCACGTTTTCAAGCTCGAAAGCTGGTATACGTGTTTCCACCTACCATTTTGAATGGTGAAAGGCAGCTGGGGCGATTTCGCCAAACCAACTCGAGGGAAACACGCACACCAAAACGTCCTAGTGACACAATACATTTTGTTCAAATAAATAACCTAATATATACTTTCTAAAGCGTGTTTCCCTCGAGTTGGTTTGGCGAAATCGCCCCAGCTGCCTTTCACCATTCAAAATGGTAGGTGGAAACACGTATACCAGCTTTCGAGCTTGAAAACGTGCAATGGAGTAAAAGCAATGTCCATTTTTCTCAACTCATCGTTAGAAGACGGTCAGTAAGTCTTTTCGTCCTGTTTTCATTTTCTCAGAGGAGTTCAACTGATGATGACCCAACCCTCTGAGAAAAACAACCCAAAAATCGTCTTGAATCAGGGTCGAAACGATTTTTGAGTACATCTTTTACTGAGCACATTCATATAACAATAACACCCAAAACGTCCTAGTGACACAATATATTTTTTTCAAATAAATAACCTAATGTATACTTTCTAAAGCGTGTTTCCCTCGAGTTGGTTTGGCGAAATCGCCCCAGCTGCCTTTCACCATTCAAAATGGTAGGTGGAAACACGTATACCAGCTTTCGAGCTTGAAAACGTGCAATGAAGTAAAAGCAATGTCCATTTTTCTCAACTCATCGTTAGAAGACGGTTAGTAAGTTTCGTCCTGTTTTCATTTTCTCAGAGGGGTTCAACTGATGATGACCCAACCCTCTGAGAAAAACAACCCAAAAATCGTCTTGAATCAGGGTCGAAACGATTTTTGAGTACATCTTTTACTGAGCACATTCATATAACAATGTTACGTATTCATTCATTCGATCTGTGCGAAATATACTTTATAGGGGAATATGCGGGGGTTGAACAAATCTGTGTTGACCTTTGATATTTATTGCCCCGCCACAAACACCTCGTGAGATTTCGATAAAAGTCCAATGGGATCAAACTATATAGTTAATACACACAGTAGGATCGAAGTCACAGATTTAGTTAATTTTACTTGCCTAGAGCAAGTTCGATGGATTCTGTTAATTTTACACCTAAGGCATCTACACGTGCAACCGGGTCGCATGCCACCAAAATGCAACCGGGTTGCATGTATACAAAACTATTGATTGCTTTCCAAATGCAACATCCTAATTGCAACCAAAATCACATTACATAACCAAAACGTCTGTAGACGATTTACACATGCAACCCGGTTGCATGTGTAAACAGTAAACCGCCTTACACCTACCTATTGTTTCTTCTGCAATATTGACCGTACTCTTCCAAACAAGTGAGAAATCGAACAGTTGTAGTGCACTTTTGGGTATTTTCCATAACATGAAGTGTAGTTTCGTAATACAAATCAAGTCGTGAATACCCATACGAATGCTTGACCACAACACAGCACAAGTCGAAACGGTGTACGTTTCCGTACTCCGCGTGTTACTAGTTTGATCCCAATGCGCGTTAGGTCGATAACAGTGAGCTCAGACGAGTTTCAAGATTAAGTTACAACGAAAATTCGGTCGCACACATTCTCCGTTTCCAGATCAAACGACTAAAGGAGCGCCTTATTTACGAGAGAAAACTGCGAGAGGCCGGAGGAGATGGGGACTTGGACCTGGAGGCTCTCATAGAGGCACTCCAGAGAGGGGACGACATCAACTCTGGTGGGCATAGTCTTCTTCATTCCTACTCCAAATCTTGCTGGTGCCTACTCTTTCAGTCGAAAGTATCTCATTATAAGGCAGAATTTTCTTTCTGAATCAAGTAGATATCTGTAAGCGTTGATAAACTGTGGAAGTAGCCTGATTTCTCTCCTCTGATAACAAATTCTCATTTCCCAATACAATAAACATAACGCCTTGTCTATTCAAGTTTCCACACTGTTCAGGGACAGAAAAATAACACTCTTTTCACAGTTTTTGAATGGCCAGGGGTTCTATTTTCATTCTAAAATTTGTTCTGGTAGAAACATGTGAACAAAACAACTTCTTGGATTGTTTTACAACTTGTTTCACAGATGAGGGGATCAATCTCTTCGCGGAAGGAGGGGACGGAGGCACTGGCTATGGAGGAGGTGAGGTATCGACGGGGGTGGGGGAGGGGTGTACCTCTCTCCTGAAGGCCAATTGTACCGTTTTGTAGTGAAGCGAACAACGAGGAGATTACTCTTTTTTCCTTTTACTTATGATGGAACGATACAATAGATTAGCACAAACAATCGAAATACCTGTGCACATGTTTTTATGTATTTCCTAGTGAAATCTGATCTTGCTTTCATCAGCATTTTTCGAACGATTCATTTCGCGGCGGAACAAAACATCGTGTTCTTCTCAGACAAACCATGGAAGGTTTGAATAAGGGGCGACGTTTCTCAAGCTAATCGATATTCCGAGTTTCTCGGCGATCTTTGCGTTTTTCGCAAACACTTCGCAAAAATTGAAATGCGACCCGGTTACACATGTAATTGGCTTAGTCCGAATCGCCACCGAATGTCCCGAGATTCGTCCCTTTAAACACGGATACGTACTCTAAGATGGACGTTTTGACGTCGGAACTTACATTCGAATTGTTCATTTTTCGTTAGGAATTTTGAATCCATAATTTGTAGTTTACTTCATATCGGACTGTTTTAATCTGTGTTGTAGGGAGAAGTGATGATGACATTCTGACCGAGGTCAGAAGGTATCAAAACGAGCACAGCGGACCGCCCGGAACAGCTGGAGGCAACGGTAGTGCTGACATGGTTCTTCATATAACCGATAGTTGGTTAGCCCAGTTGAACAATAAACCGGGATCAAAGTCACCGGTTGTTCTTTTCAAGAGATTGTACAAAGTTTTTTTAAAAGAAGTTCCTAAACAGAAAATATGTTACCAGCGTCAGCTTAAAAGTGGGAAAATACTTTGACGATCTAACCCCATGTGACTCAGAAACAATTTTAAGGAGTCAATAACTGGGACTTGGGACTTCTACAGTGTACACCATCAAACATCCTGTCGGTTGTATTATGTAATGCATCTTTTTGAAAACTTTTTGTAATAGGTAATCAGAATCAAATAACTTAAACTTTTCCGATAAAATTTACACATAACAAATTAAATAAGTCGAGAATTTCGTAATCATACTGTAGGAGCCTCAGTAGGAATGAAAGGTGTACCGCTGCTGGTAACCTGTCCTCTTAGTTGTCTCTCTTAATTGATGCTCACCAGCCGCCGCACTTACCAAATCGAGACAGTTCATCCAAAAAACCTCGTTAGATGGTTGCCAGCAGCTACACTTACAGATAAAAATTTGTGTTCTTTAGGAATAGTTTATGCTATTTCAAGTATTCAAAACCACTTTCGAAAGAACCAATTTTATTCTTATTAAATGTTTCAATACCTAATAAAACAGTAATCGTCGAGTGAGCCATGAACCACTTTTTTGTCAGATGTTCGTTTCTGGAAGTACAACAGACTTTACAAGCAAGAGGAGGACGCGGCAGTCACTACTCCTCCCAGACCAAAGTCACGGTGAATTTCAATGACTAAACTTAAATCTATAGTGACAACCAGAAAGTACGAAATCAACCATATTACCATGTTATTTTGCACGCCGAATTAAACAGTTTTGATGTCTTTCGGCTTTCAAGTTCCAACTGTTATTTTTATAATAACAGACGCTGTCTTTCTTAGTGAAAACGTTCCTATAGATTTGCAATTTCCAAGCCTATACGGTGTAGATTGGTATATCGCACCAAGTTGATAGTTTGATCTCAAGTTATGGGGTGTATTGAGTTCAATTTAGACGATATTTCTCTTTTCTAGTGCTCCTCCTGCCCCGCGCCCAGGGACTCCACAGCAGAAAGATGTCAACTTCAAGTATAACCGATTCGTCACAAAATAATAAGATAGTGTGAACGTTTTTATTGAATTGACCTTTCAAATTAACTATTGAAACTAGAATTCATTTATTTAAGATGCATTCTATACCGAATTCAGAACTTCTATTTCAGTTTGGCTAGTTAGGAGCAACCTATACTTGACAGCTCGTCAAATGTTCTCGTCAAACGTCCTAATGTAACGCTCTCAACAACTCAATAATAACAAGACTATGTTTCAAACTGAATGTGACTTCATCGTATACTACTGAAAATTGAATCTGAGTCTAAAATCGGACCCGTGCAAAGAAAAATATTGTCCGTTCTCTCTTTAAATATAATAGAACAATCGAACAGAACCGAAAAAAAAACTTCACGAGGTTCAAACATCAATCCATCAACTTCTATGTACAATGAAAGGTAGGTGCTTAGAGGTTTTCAGATTATTTTCACACCCATACCTTCACAGCTTTTCGGGCGGTAGCATAGCAATCCGTAGTAACGTGAACGAACGAAAACGAGATAAATCAATAAACAACAGCATCTCATAAACATTTGAAGACTGTATTGTTTGCTGTGCTACAGCATCCCATGTTAGGGAGCAAACTCAATTTCATGCAACTCTTGGGAGAAAAATATAATTCGAAAGTCGAAGATTTCAAAGAAAAACGAACATGGCTGGCATAAGTTGGCAACTTCTATTCTCTGCGAAGAATTCCCGTTTCACGAATGTGTTTTTTAGGGTGGTTTACTGTGCGTGTTCAAAAAACGACACCGTTTTTTTCAATCGCGTTTGCAAAATCGAGTCGAGGGGGCGTGGCGAAATCGAGGGGGCGTGGCGAAATCGACCAATCACAGCCCGCCTATTCAAATTCAAAAAAAGGCGGGAATTTCGAAAGTTTAAATAAAACTCAAACTTTATAATTTTAATTCCAATGAAACTTTTGGCATTTAAACTTGTATTTATTCAAGTTATGATTATATCGTGCGCAGCGCGAAGCGCTGCGCAGATTAGTTTTTGTTCAAAGGTCTGCAGACAATACAAAACAGATTATTACAATTTTCTTCAAAGTACGTCGACCATTTTCTTAGATTTTTGCATGAATCACTGAAGGGCAACACGTCTACAAGATACTAAGTTCACGTTCCAAGTAGAATTTATTCAGAGGAGTTAGAGGGCCCAACGTCTCGCAAAAATGGCTTCCGTGCGGGGCGGCGGCGGCTGCGGCGCCGGCGACAAAAGTGTCCGCCTCCTCAAATCTCGGCATAGTTTCGCACAAAATTAACTTATTCAAAAAATACTTACATTTTTGAAAAGCTCTAAAAAAGTTGAGGTGTACGTATTTTTCAGGTATGTCTGAAATTTGAATATTACGTGTGAGAGAGCCAAAAATGGTCTCGCAAAAAATCATGGATAGACCGGTTTCGTGAAAATAAAAATGAAAGAACAGTTTAACGTGTAGTAGGAAGACGTTTTCCAATGACGAACTCATGACAGGCGGGTACAGCTTGGTTTTCACTCCTATTCACATGTCTCATTGGCGGATTGGATAAACGCTCTATTCACGCACGGCGAACGAAGGTTCGATTCCTGCCTGGAGTCTAGAGTGGAGAATTTGCTATCACTTGAACGAGGTTACAACTACACCAAACGTTCTGCACTACGGCACGGTTTAAAACTCCAATAGAAAAACATAACTTTCCTTGTTTAGCTTATTGTTCAAAAATATTATTTTTTATCAAAAATGACCGTTACTTCGTAACCATAGAAAAAGAGTTCAATTAGTATAAAAAACGAGTGTAAAGAAAGTAAAGATTAGTTTTGGATAAATATGTACAAGAAATATAAAAGAAGTCCAATAAAAATATTTTGAGGAAAATGCTAATCTCGCTTCTCTTGAAAACAACGGAGTATAAGCTAGATTATTGTGAGTCGCAGTCAGAAGTTTTCTTCCGACAACCAAAAACTCGGTATCCTTTTTTTGAAATTCTAAACCGAGCGAGATTTGAGTTTTCCTCAAAATATTTTTATTGGACTTCTTTTATATTTCTTGTACATATTTATCCAAAACTAATCTTTACTTTCTTTACACTCGTTTTTTATACTAATAATATTATGATTTGACTACATTATTGGTTTTCACTGAACCAAATAGTAAAACAGAAAACAACTTCAGTTTTTATAATAATAATTAAGTTTAACTCGATTTCACTCAGTCGTTTTTCACTCTATTCGGGAGTAGATAATTGCTTAAAACTGGTTATGTTGTGATAAACGGAGACAGAACACTCGAATAAGAAAAGTTGTGAACGAATGTAGAGGAATAGAGTTTCTATATTACAGAACACTAAATAACAGTTAATTTGTTGTTCTGATCCCAAACTACATAGGCTCAGATCCACATAATAACCGGAAACTACTATTGAAGATGAGGGTACGGAGTATGGGAACAAACACGTTTGAAGACCGATTCGAGGTTAGCTCTCTCCAAAATAGGTGTAAATGTCGGTGTTTAACGCTCTAGGCTCGAGTTGTTTGTAGTTTGATTCTGTTGGTTTTCAGTCAAATGAAACGTTCCATACAGGAACCCGTAGTTAGTTCTCTTATGGTTTTGTTAGATTATCAAATACCTAGATGTTCGGTTCGCTTGCAGAGAACGAAAGAAGAAAACACTTGTGTTCTTGTAATGACTACATAAGCTACATAACTGAACAGTATACCCAGGTTTGATTGAAAGTATTGCAGGGAGAGAAGCACTAAATATTTGCTAGTTGTTTCATTTTGGTTCTCTAAATTTATTGAACCATATGTGCAAACATCACACACTGACTTTTTTCGTGTGAAAGAATTATGAAAAGACAATATATGCATCCTAAGTCCTATTTTTGAGAGTTGAGAGTCCTATTTTTCAAATATGTCATGTGCTCTACATCTTGAAAACGTCTTCTTGAGCATCACCCTTATCACGTTTAATTTAACGTGTGTCCCTCTGCTAACAGTGTTTCAACCAAGTACATCAAACATTGATAACGCGGTCAAGTTTGTGATTATAGAGAGCTTTTTTAGTGGAAATCATTTTGTGTGTGTACTACGCCACATAGGCATAAACAAATATTGTTACCTCTATAGGGAAGAGATTTTGAGCACAAAGCAATGGAACAGAGAGAATATTAAACACAATTTGTGTGAATGCTTGTTTGGAGCAATAAAGTTATGATATCTTCCTTTTCACAATGAGTTTCTAGTACATAGAAGAACAACCTGCGAAGTTCCAAACTGAAAACTGCGTAAAGTCTCCAATACTGAAGGAGGGTTCGTAGCGATGGGTTACACTAATTTTACCAACTAACCACGCTCCTCGACGTTCAAAATCTTCGTTATGGGCTCAATACGATCAACAGTTCACGAATATGAGGTCGACCTACAACCTCATTCAGGTAAAGGCGGTTTACACATGCAACCAAAATGCAACCCAGTGGCATGTGTACGAAACCATTGGTTGCATGTGTACGAAACCATTGGTTGCTTTCAAATGCAAGCTGTTTGCAGTTGAAATGCAACCGGGTTGTATCTCAAATGCAACCAAAATCAGTTAACATAACCAGAAAGGTAAATTTGGTTGCATTTGAAAAGCAACCCGGTTGCATTCTCATTCGCGCACGCGCCGAAGACGGTTGCTCTTGGAGTGTATCTCTCCAATCAACCGTGAGAATCAAATTGCCTGTCTGTAGCTTGGGCAACCAGACAGAAGAAGATTAAGCCCTACGCAGGGCATCTTTACGAGTCGGCACTCTGAACTGTCGTACTCTGCGCACCTCCGATCGCTTGATCGAGCTCGAAGAAGCTGCGGAAGCCATTCCATTCGATGTGATTGGTTTGTGTAAAACAAAGAGGAAAGGACAGTGTTCCTTAGTGACAAGTCGGTATGGTCATACCCTTCACTACTTTGGCCTCAACTCCACCTGTGGAACAGAATTTCTGGTGCACAGAACATGGGGCACAAATTCCTCTTTCCACCCAGTTGATGAGAGATTGTCATATCTCGATCTGACCACACCAGCCGGAACAGTTCGAGTTGTTCAGTGCTATGCTCCAACCACATCCCACGACGACCTAGCATATCAGATGTTTCTAGACTCTGTTGAAATAGTGCTAAGCCACCCTCTACCGAGGGGAGGAAAAGTTGTTGTCGTTGGTGATTTTAACGCCAAAGTTGGTAGCGCTGAGCTGGGTGAAACATTCATTGGGAGGCACGGCCTAGGAAACAGGAACGATCGTGGACAGACCTTGGTTGATTTCTGTTCGGCAAACCAATTATATGTGCTCAACAGCCGATTTCAGAAGCGAGATTCTAGAAAGTGGACTTGGCTCGCACCTAACATGCAAACACGAAATGCGATAGACTATGTGTTGTCACGTCACGTTTCCATGTTTCTCGATGTCTCAATTGTTGGTTCTTTCAATTTTGCATCGGATCATCGACTGGTAATGGCTAAACTGAGAGTACCGAACAAACGCTTTTATCGGCGGCCAACGGCCAGAAACAAACGAATCCTAGATAAGCGACTGTTCTCTCTTGCACTTACAGACCTGGTCGAGCGTACTGAACTTGGATAACTTTGAAAATCTCTCAAGTGTCCTTTCAACTGCTGCAGAAGTAGCATTGCTTTCAGAAGTTGTTGACGAACGCATTTCTGACAGAACACGTTCCTTGTATGCAAAACGACATCAGCTAATGTCAGCAATCAACACGCGAGCAGTACGAATTGAATTCTCTGTGGTTTCCAAAACATTGCGTTGTTCCCTGAAAGATGACATAAACCGTTGCAATCTCGCGCGAGCGGTCAAAGCTGTCAGAGAAGGGAGAAGTCTGAAGCAAGCACAGCAGAAAAACACAGTAGCTCGAACACAGATTAGTCAACTCAGTAAAGCAGATGGAACGCTGGCAAGCTCCAAACATGATGTGAAACGAGTGGTGGGAGAGTTCTACAACAAGTTGTTTGCACCGAGTAGACCTTCACATGTAGTGAATTTCGTTGCGAGTGAACCACTTCTACCTGTTCTTGAATCAGAAGTCAAATCTGCCATTGCCTCCAGACCCAAAGGTAGATCACCTGGGGAAGATCGAATCACGGCAGAAATGCTACAGGTTGGCACTGATGTATTGACTCCTCATTTGACCAGGATTTTCAATGAGTGTCTCGAACAGGAAACGGTTCCCAACAACTTCACTTTGACTTTGTTGATCACTTTGTTGTTCAAGAAAGGAAATCCTCTTGATATCAAGAATTTCCGCCCGATCTCTCTATTGTCGACAGTTTACAAAGTCTTTACTACTGTTCTTTGTCGTAGAATGGAGAGAGACTTGGAGGATAACCAGCCAGCAGAGCAAGCAGGTTTTCGTAAACAGTTCTCAACGATAGACCACGTGTTTGCCGTACGTGAGCTCATGCAAAAATCATGTGAATACCGCTTTCCTCTGTACATGGCATTCGTTGATTATCGCAAAGCATTCGACTCAGTCGAGTTTGACTCAGTGTGGACAGCTCTTTCCAACCAAGGGGTTAACACGAAGATAATCAATACAATAAAAGCAGTTTATGCAAAAGCGCAGGTTCATGTCAGGATAGGTACCGACAAAACACCAGTAGTGGTTCAGCGAGGAGTTCGACAGGGAAATACCATATCCCCAATGTTGTTCTCTGCTGTTGTCGAAGAAGTCTTCCGCGTCCTTGACTGGGATGAGTATGGTATTCCGATCAGTGGCACAAGACTCACTAATCTCCGCTTTGCTGATGACATTGTTGTTTTCTCTCAGTGTCCTCACGAACTTCAGCAAATGTTACAAGAGCTGTCAGAGGCCAGCAAGAGAGTGGGCCTCACAATCAATCATGAAAAGACATTGGTGATGTCAAACTATATTGAAACACCTATCACTGTCGATGGATTGATCCTACTCTATTGTGAAAAGTTCATTTATCTTGGACACCGTCTCTCGTTTGAGCTGAACAATACGCCTGAAATACAACGTCGAATTCGTGCGGGTTGGTGTGCTTTCAATCGATACTATCAACTTCTCACAAGTCGTACCGTTTCATTGGCGCTGAAACGTAAGGTCTACCAGGCATGCATAGAACCAGCAATTCTGTATGGCTGTGAGACATGGGTACTCCGTCTCAAAGATCATTCTACCTTGATCACTGGTCAGCGGAGAATGATGAGAAAAATGATTGGTGTGACCCTTTTCGATCGTCATGCCAACGAGTGGCTTTCGAGAACAGTGCGACTACCAGACATTCGTGAACGTGCTGCCATGAGAAAATGGTCGTGGGCAAGACACGTCAGCCGCATGGAAAATGATCGTTGGGCGAAAACGATGGTGGAATGGTGTCCAATTGACGCACCAAGACCCCCGGGGCGACCAAAACAAAGATGGAGAGATGAGTTCGAAGAAGCTGTCGGAAGAAACTGGATGAGGATCGCTAGAGAAGAGATGCACACTTGGAAAGATAAAATGTTGCGGCGAATTGTACAGATTCTGATCCCGTAATAAACTATTGTATTGTATTGTACAACCCGGCTGCATGAGTAAGTGGCCCAAGTTAGAGCGATAATCACGCAGCTGGTTCTAGCTGATGGGTGAATAGGAACTCGATTTAGTTCACCTCACGTCTTTACCAGTTGAACAGTTTGGTTGAATTTGGTTGTATTTTTTGGTTATAATATGAACTCACACTTGATTAGTATCGACTGAAGAATATAGAAAAACTTGTTAACAAACGCCATAGTCGTTTTCTTATTTGCTTCAGTGAAAACCAATGATGTAGTGAAATCTAAATATTATAAAACCATAACTTGAATAAATACAAGCTTAATTTCCAAACGTTTCATTTAAATTAAAAAGTTTGAGTTTTGATAAAATTCTCAAAATTCCCGCCATTTTTGAATTGGAATATTGGTCGATTTCGCCACGCCCCCTCGATTTCGCCACGCCCATTCGACTCGATTTTGCAAACGCGATTGAAAAAAACGGTGTCGTTTTTTGTACACGCACAGTTTACACATGCAACCGGGTTGCATGCAACCAAAATGCAACCAGGTTGCATGTGTACAAAACTATCGGTTGCGTTTCAAATAAAACCATTTTTTTCAAATGCAACCAAATTTACCTTTTTGGTTATGTTAAATGATTTTGGTTGCATTTGAGATGCAACCAATAGTCTTGTACACATGCAACCCGGTTGCATGTGTAAATGGCCGTTTCCTAAAACAAGCTCTTGCTGGGATGTTCGCTAAGTCTCTCATGAAATCCTCTGGAAATAATGATTTGGTCCATTTTGGCGACAGTCGACCAAAACGAGGTCAAGCACGCCATGCAAAGACCATCGAGTGATCGGGCCAGATGGTAAACAACAAACAAAATAAACAACAAAGTCGTACAGAGAAATGCGATGACGTCCACACTGTGGTATTGGAAAAAATTCAGATGCTGTCCGGCTGACACCAGTTGGTCCAATTTCTGGAATTTGGCCGAGAACTCGCTCCATCTAACCTGGTTCTCCTCCGGGGAAACTGGCTGATTCCGTACCATCTCTTGCAGACGAATTGCCTTGTTGGAGTAGCTAGGAGAAGTATGACTATCGATCGATTATCCAAACATGAAACGCCTCATGCTAAGGCAAGTTTATGCGTTGGCTACCGACCGCCTTTATGTAACATCCTGGACTTTTCGATTAGCGCTGTTATTATCATGTATTCGAAACTTTCACACATATTTGATGTTTTTTCGATCTGTTTGATCCGAACACTCTCTCCGTCGCGTTTTTAAGTTCCTCGAGTTGTATAGTGAAGTCCGCGGCATTTCGAGTTGCAATAGATTTCAAAGAAAAGGTGACACTAGACGAAGCATGTATTATAGGTCATTCCCACTGAGACTTGGCAGCGTGTCAATGAATATTCCAGACTACTTTTCACCACTTTGGACTTTTTCCAAAAACTACAAATCTCGGTTTTGCGTTGTTCTGTTTCAGAGGTAAATAAAATGAAAAAAGTTTTCAGAATACATTTGTTTGCTCTGAGAAATGGTCATTCGAAAACCTTGGCACGCCTGCCAAGTATAGTCGTCGTCAACAGAATGGCAGGAGGGTACTGTATATCTCACTTTCCGCTGTGTACGCAAACATTTCTTCGATTCCAAAGCTTGCTGGTTATGTACGATAATTTTCGCAGAGTGCGAAACATATATCCGTTACTTTCTATCAATACGTGGTACGCTGCTTAACATAGAGTGCGCATTAGCATATCACTCACGCGCACGTGCCACGCAAACTCGCCTACTCGTGGCAGAAAGCAACACTTCGCATTAATGCGACTGTCTGGGAGGTTGAGTCGTTCCAGAGCACAAACCGTAGCTATACAAGAGATAATCCGTAACCTAACCAAAACCATGTGACATTACTAGTTCTCTTTCTCTCCTCTGTATTTAGTCTCACACCCCTCTCTCTCATGTCTTACATAATCTGTATAATGTTCGGATATTGGATTGTGTTTATTTATTATCGTCGTTGCAATAATGTAGTACGTAATGTCGTCACAGTCAACGCCTGGTGCAATATCACGGCTGAGGCAATTTAGACAGGCGGTCTGTAGTTTTAAGTTACTTCTTGTCTCTTGGTGTTTGTTTTCTAGTCTCGGGTGGGGTTTTTCCGTGTCTCCTTTGTAGTATTTTTGTATTCTGTTTCTATATAAAGTAAAGTCACATTCTTTTGTTCTGTCCATAGTGGTTTTCTACCACATTATTACCTTTGTTTTTGCCTTTTGACTATTTACACGAACTTTCGTTCGTAACTTGGGGGCCGAACCGCTCATTAGGCAAAAATATCTGGTTCATTTTCTCTGGTGCGGGTAAAACTGATCAGAGAAAATCGTCGTCACTGGTGTGGGTAAAACCGACCAAAGAAATTCTTCGTCACTGGTGTGGGTAAAACTGACCAGAGAAATTCGTCGTTACTGGTGTGGGTAAAACTGACCAGCAACAATATCATCTTCTGGTGTGGGTAAAACCGATCAGATCAAAAAGTTTGTTGTGAAATACTAGGTAGAGAGTCTACCGTAAGTATTGTCGCCGATCCCCGCGTAATAGCACCCAGTTGAATTTCTGGTAAAGCCTTTTCCTTAGGGGAAGTGCTGCCCAAATTTTCAATTTGGTGATATTGCGTGCGGCTCGGAGACAACATTCACAAATAATTTGAAGAATTTATTCGTGGACGACAGAAATCAATGGGTACAGTGAACAACAGCACAAGCATGAGTGGACAAGGAAACAAGAACGATTTACACACTGCAATGGAGAATGGGAACAGTGTGTCAGGATTGTCAGGAAGAAGTGGAACAGTCGAAAGAGGTGCGCCTAGGGAGCCCAGAGAGGCAGACAGTGTACATGAGACTGAGGTTCAAGCAAAGGGAATGGAAGCAGTGATATTGAAGTCGGTGAAGCGAATTGTGATGTATGCTGAGAAGGAGATAAGCAAGCATACAAGATTGGGAACACAAAGGGAGGATGCAATGATGGACATTCGCAGAGAAGCAGCAGGATTGGAGAAGTTGGTCAACATGGTGGTTGGAACCAAGTACAATGAAACACGAGAGGTTGACGAAGAATTCCAGAATACTTTGAAACGTGCAAACATCACAACAGCAGGAGACGTCAAGGACCTGGTGGCTTTGGCAACTGATAGTGGAGCAATTGTACAAGAAATTTGCCACGTGTTGGGATGTAGTGAAGCGGATGTGGTTGATACAGTGAGTGTCAAGGAAGCTGTGTTGAATAGTGTGTGTTCTACTTTGGACTGTGATCAAAGTTTGGTTGTTGAGAAGTGTGTCAACAGAGTTATGAGATGTGAAGAGCTTGAGAAGAAGCAATTGGAAAGCATGGAAAAGAACTCATCTGTTAATGTGACAAGTGGGGATGGCGAGAAGTCAAGTGTGAAGGATGAAGATTTTGATGTGCTTATGGAGCGATTCAATAGGGTGAAGCAAGGAAGATCGATAGATGGCTATGGGAGGTCTAGCAACGGGAGTACAGTGGGATCAGTGTTGATAACAGGGTCCGTTGTACAAGGAAGCAGAGATAAAGTGAACAACTGGAAGGAAAATCAAATGAGAGAAAGGGATAGTGGTGGCGACTGTATTCTATCACAACATGATTTGGATTGGTTCGGTGATCAGAGAAGCAACCATGGCAGAACATATGTCGGACAGAGTGATCAACCTCTGGGGCGTGATCTTTTGCAGACACGCGAGGGAAATTCGCAGAAGTCGATGATGTATGAGTTCATGAGATCGCAAGCTGCACCGCCCATTGGTAATTTCAGTGGGGATGGCTGTCAGCCATGGTCAGCATATGTGAAATCTTTTCTGATCAGGTATCCTAAGGAAGTGTGGAGAGACGATCACCTGAGGGATATGTTAGTGGAGAAACTGACTGGATCGGCAAGAGATCATTTCAAGATTCTGAAAAGGGAAGACAGAGAAGGATCGTTTGACCGGCTAGTGTGGGCCATGAAGTTGAGAATGAACGAGGCAGGAAGAATTGAGACGTTGAAGGCAATAGCAAGTGTGAGAAGTCTGTGCAAGTCAAGGGATGAATCTGTGGCAAAATTTTGTGTGAGACTGGAATTGCTCACTGGAAAGGCTTACCCACAGCTGTCAGATAGGGCTCTGTCAATGACGCGAGCTGATATACTGTACCAGCAACTACGACATTGGCGAGAAGCTGTACATTTGGTGAATGCGTTGGAGGATTCCGAGGAAAGTCAAACGTATGAAGAAGTGAAGCGACTCGCATTACGTATGGATAGGAATCGGAGTTCATTGCCGGACAAAAGGTTCTACCGCAATGACATGTCTACCGACAAGATAGTTGGTACGCCTTTCAAAGCGAGTGATGATGTGAGATCAACACAGAAGGAGGAGAGAAGATGTTTCAAGTGCAATGGCCTTGGACACATTGCTCAGTATTGCTGGGCTGGAGAAGTCCCGAAACCTGTTCCGCCTGGAGTGTATGTTCGAAGTTCGGACGTCGTGAGAGAAGAGCCGAAAAAGGAAAGTTTTGCATCGAGAGTCGTCCGAGAGTTCAAAGAAGACCAGAGGAAAGAAGATCCTGACAATGGGGTGACGTTCAGATCCCAGTCGGCGAGAATTATCCAGAAGAAGAATCCCGTGCAAGAATACCATCCGCGAAGAATGACATTTCGGAATATGAAGAGAAGATATTGATACTCATGTGCATTTCATCGTTTTCTATCATGTTCTTGCTTACTTATGCCTGTGGGACCAGGCATCCGGGCCCCCGGGGATGTTCGGATATTGGATTGTGTTTATTTATTACCGTCGTTGCAATAATGTAGTACGTAATGTCGTCACAGTCAACGCCTGGTGCAATATCACGGCTGAGGCAATTTAGACAGGCGGTCTGTAGTTTTAAGTTACTTCTTGTCTCTTGGTGTTTGTTTTCTAGTCTCGGGTGGGGTTTTTCCGTGTCTCCTTTGTAGTATTTTTGTATTCTGTTTCTATATAAAGTAAAGTCACATTCTTTTGTTCTGTCCATAGTGGTTTTCTACCACATTATTACCTTTGTTTTTGCCTTTTGACTATTTACACGAATTTCCGTTCGTAACTATAACTATGTAATGCGATATAAAGGGCTGACCTATCCACTCTGTTATGTTCTATCTAATAGGTTACCACAACCTATGTTATTATCTGAAACTCGTCTACTGATGTTATTATACTGTCAAAGTAATCAAACTATTGTGATCTTATGATATTCGTTAATCTTAGAGAAACCGCGTGTAGCAACCACTACCTCTTCAACAATCGTTGGGTTTAAACTGGTTTATTATCGATGTCTTTACAATGGGAACTCCGTTAATTTACTGGCGGAACTGTTTAAATAGTGTGAATGCAGATGATACAATACAAGAAACCGAACAGCTGTAGACAGCTGTGAGACAAAAACAAAGCGAGGAATCGCAAATGGGGAAGCAAGGAATCGCAAAATGGGGAAGCGTGCGACACTGCGGCCGCAGGGCGAGGGGAGAAGGTGTTTACTACCATAATACATAGGAGAACAAAGGTTTGTAAAAGGGAAACAAATGTGAAAATTGTAAACTATGATGGGTGGGGCGGACAAAAAGAAAGGCTGGCGGACGGTGGCTGACGGAAGGCGAATGACGGAGCGAGGGCAGACGATCGGTGCGGCGGGCGGCGGGCGACGGGGCAGGACGAAAAGGCGAGTGGACATCTGGAGGCGGACAGAAGTACTATACATTGAAGTGCGAGGGCGAAAGAAAACAAAAGTACGGTATTTGTGAGTTAGTGAGGGAATGTAGTAAACATACGCTACTTCAATTATGATTGGGGATGAAAAGAGGCATTTGCTCACCAGTACTTTCGCTTTCGGGACGGTCCCGGTCCATGACCACCTTTTTGTGTGCAGATGAGTACATTGTGGGGCCCTCTGCAATTGGAGCAGTTGACGGTACAGGGTGTGTCATGCAGAGGTCGTAGGCATTGAGAACAGAGATGGGCACGTTCCAGTTGGATAGCGCGGGACAAGGGATCACGGTACGTGGGGCACCTGAACGATGGGTGAGCATCCAGGTTTAGCTCCACCTAGAAAAGAGCAAGTGTGAGGGGATGGCGTGGTGCAAGCGAACATCATTCTACGACTATTCGGATAGCAGTGAACATTTACATCAAACGATGGGAGGAAACTGATACGTCGTCGAAAGGTACCGTTTTGTGAGTTCAGAACAATGGTATTGTGAAAGGGAATGAAAAGTAGGCAATGAAACAACGGTACAGACTAACCAACTGCTAGAAACAGAAAAGGAATGGGTGGTAAAATGCTCACCGGACAGAAGATGCAGTTGCTTTTTGGGGCGGACCGTGCAAGGAGGGTGTTCAACATGTCGGCCAGCTGCTCTACCTTGTTTTCGATTCGAGTAATCGCTTCGCGTAAGATAGACACGTCATGCTGATTGTCGCGGACGGTGTCCAACAACACATCACGGTCAGATGCTTGGCAGTTGGCAATTTCCTCGTCCAGGTCATCAAGGGTGTCCATGCTGTCGTTTGGTGGAGAGTGAGAGATTATGGGAAGGCGTGGAAGATTATATAAGGTGTTGGGGGATAAAAACAATCACAGCTGTGTCGTCTGCCCTCGAAAGTTCAGCTGCTCCGCTTTTTGTGAATCAATGGCGGGGGGAAGTCAAAGCGTCATGAATAGCAGATACACAGTTTTGTATTACAGAAATTACAAGCTTAATGAGAAGGAAGACGGAGTCGATGAAACACTTCAGCACGTAGTAAATTACGATTGGTCCGTACAAGTAGGTGAGGGAGACAATGGTAGCCAAGCCACCAAGAGCGGTCAGTGCAAGCTGCCAGTGGTCCCGCAGTACAGATAGAAATGGCTTCAAGTCGGGAAAGTTGATATCGCCATCAAACCAATCGAACGGAGTTGGTTTTCGGGTGGTGTCATTGTTGTAATCGAATACTGAGATGGGCGCGTGGTTAGCGTGATACACTAGAGTACCAGTAAGTGGGATGGTTACCAATTTTCCGCCACAGGTAGTTTGGCAATTGACCTCAACGAAAGAATGATCGAACACGAGCGTTGTAACGCTCTCCGTAGTTTCTGGTCGACATTCAATTGGAAAGACCTGACGCCCGCAGCTGACTGTTACCCACGCATTTTTTGAAGTTGTACACGAGAAAGTTGTGCGACTACCAAGCAAGCAGTTGTAACATCCAGTGAGATTGGTTGCGGAAATGTTACATGGTATGTCTACAACATATTCAGCACTGTCTATGATTATGTCTGATTCAATTACAACCGTCATTTCTGTCCGTACCGATTCCGCAAATATGTCGTTGGAAGTGTTGTATAGCGTCAGGTATGGTGTGTGGAGTGGCATTACATTGTCCTGTTCACTTCTCAGTTGCGCGAAAGATTCACCTGGGCATTGACAAGATGGCGGATCGTTACTGGGGTGACATGCGCACATGACAGTATTGTGGCAGGTGTGGAACGCATTGAGAGATTGACTTGCATTGTGGCATTCCACTGGGAAACTGTAGTAGTTAGGTATGATGGCTTCATTTTTGGTGGTTGCAAAGCGTCGATCAATGGACGGTTCATAGGGGGGTGTGAACGATATTACTGTCAATTTCAGTTCATTCAGTTCAGTTTTCACGTAGGGAAGTAGTGTCACATTGCCTTGAGTTCGATTGCCCATCATGGTCAGATGAATTTCCACTGGTATTTGCGGCTGCCAGTGGGTACATTGAAATACATGAAATGGATTTGTCGTGAGTGGAACATGCGCTAGTCGGTAGAACGTACATGCATTCCAAGGAAGTAAACAGAAGCACCATAGCCCGCCACAAGTCCTTTCGCATGCTGAATATCCCGGGTAGAATCGTGCATCTTCCAATTCGGGTACAATTGTATCAGACTGCATGTTGTCGCAAATATCGGAGGAGTCACACGATCCCATTTGATTGCATCGCTCATTGTAGAAAGTTTTCGGCATTGTCTCGCGTGTGTAAAAGAGAGTTTCTTTGATACATCTCAGAAGCGTGGGTTTTTTCAGTATCGTGATTTGGCCTATTGTAATGTTACCGTGGATGATGTGAATGCACAACTCCGTATGGATGTGATCAAACAGTACTTCGCGTCTATAGTTGTATTGACATTTATTTCGTTGTTCGCATATCATTTCTACACTGTGCCGCATGTACCCATCTTGACATGCAATTGTGAGCGAAAAGAGAGTACAGATGGAGAGACAACTCATAATTGTAGATGGTCGAACAAGTGGCATAGGCTGGAACGAGCGAAGACAAAACTGAGGTGTAGTATCTTTCGGGATTGGGGCTGTCGGTCTTTCTTCGTCGTTGTCGTTGTTAACTCGTGTGCGAGTGAGGGGCCATCTAACCAACCAGCAGGCGATGAGAGCTAGTAGCGCTGCAATGTAGAGAAAAATGGTTGCTGAAACAATTGCTCCGACGGGCCAGCAGTAGGGATTGCCGAGAAGAGCCTTGGAAAGCAACGTACTGGAAGATGTGCAGTAGTCAGGTGGTGCGCACAGAGTTGTGTCTCGTGTTATCGGGGTTTGAACCGTAACGTTGGTCCAGTAGTTGAGTGGAGTGGCTGGAAGTTGGTAAATGAGCGACGTGTGATTGCTGGCGAAATTGCGACATGTATCATCAAAGCACAGCAGAAAGTTGAACTTGCCGGGTCTCACAGTCACGGTGCCAGTTTTGCACGTGACTAACTTTTCGGTGGTGAATGCACTGGCTGTGTTACTCAGAAGCATAGATAGCGTCAGAAGTGTTATGATAGTGAACTTGTTTGGAACATTGTTAGTCAGATGTAGCATGTGAGCGGATGGGTCGTCATCTAGGCTGCGTTCGAATTCTTCTACAAAGCGGTAAGCGTTCGTTTTGGATGTCCGTGGTGGTTGCACTCTATTTGGTAGAGGGGTTGGTTCTGTCTGTGCGGTATTTGAAGTTTTGTCGAGATCGGGGCTGCGCTGTTGGCAGTCTGATGATGGCTGGTGAGAATCGGTGTGATTGTCGGATGCTAGGCGGGCGGACTCCAGTACGCTACGAATTTCCAGTGGGAACAGTTTATTGATTGGACGATGTAGAACTGTGCCGGAGGGCATACGTACGACTGCGGATCGTACCAATTGTTCTGAGCTCCTTTTTATTTCTGTTATGCGTCCGTATGACCAACATCCACGTGGGATCATGTCATGTTCGACGAGGACTATCTCGCCCACTTCGGGTATGTTTCTGGCTTTGTGTCGACCTTGCTTGAGTTGTTTTTTGTGAATGTCGCGCAGTGCCGTCAGATATTCAGTATTCCAACGCATCCAAAATGTACTGGCCATTGCTTCTGAGGAGGAGAGCGCTTCCCTAACCTGTTCTACAGATTGTATCGTTTCGTCGTGGTAGTCATGATCGTCACAGCTTTGTGATTGTGTGCAGAGTGGAAGTGAGTACGTTAGATTGGTTGTGAGAAAGTCAACTGGACGTATGGGGTAGCTTTGCAGGTCAGTGGGATCGATCTTGGTGAGTGGTCTCGTATTGATTATCGCTTCAATTTTTGTCATTACAGTTGTCATTTCAATGAATGTTAGGCGCTTCTTTCCCATCATTTTTTGAAGAGCGCGTTTCACTGAACCGACCAGGCGTTCCCAAGCTCCGCCCATCCATGGAGCTGATGGTGGGTTGAAAATCCATTGAATGTTATTTTCTGCGCAGTAACTCATCAATGATTTGTCGTTTGATTCATTTTCTTCAAACAGAAGTTTCACCACCTTTTCTCCCAGAGTGTAGTTAGTACCATTGTCACTACGTATCAATTTGGGGACTCCTCTTCGTGATACAAATCGTATGAACGAATGTAGAAATGCTTTTGCTGTGAGGTCTTCAACAACCTCCAGGTGTACGGCTCTTGTAGTTAGGCACGTGTAAAGACATACGTACATTTTGTTACCTTCTTTGGAAGTCCATGGTCCTATGAAATCAGTACCGGTGTTTTCGAACGGCTTTGTTTGATTGACGCGATCGCTAGGTAAAGAGGGCATTATGGGTGCACCAAAGGGTAGGCCTTGCACTTTTTGGCACGTCACGCATGATTGCAATATCTTTCGAACTGCGGCGCTTGGTTGTGGGATCCAATATTTTTGACGAAGGAGTGTCAGTATCTGATTTTTTCCACAATGCGCATTTTCCGAGTGCTGGTGTAACAAGAGAAGGCGGGCAAGTTCGGAATTTTTCTCGATGAAAATTGGGTTTTGTGTGTCGAAAGACAGAGCTGAGTTTTGAAGTCGAGACCGAAATCGGAGGATTCCATTCAGATCTCTGAAGACTGTTTTGTCGCGGAATCGTTGTTGAAGTGTTGTGGTATCGGATTGTTTGTGTTCTGTTCTCAAAATAATCATTTCGCTGTTGATCATATCGCTGGAATCTATTATGGCGTTGGGCGTGAACCGTTGGATCACGTTCAACGAAATCGGCTCAAGTCTGTTCGCGTTTGTTTTTGTTACCCAGTGGTGTAAACCTTTACCTATACGTGCCATTACACGAAGAACTCGTTTATATGAACTGTACTTGGATAGGTCAAGAAACGATTCGGTCTGTTCTGTTGTAGGCTCCTCAATCTGCAAGCATACTTTTGATGTGTTTTCTCTTGTGTCAATGTAGTTTTCTTCCTCGGAAATGTCATCGATCGGTGTGAGTGGCCAATGGGGTTTGTGATTGAGTACTAGCCATCGTGGCCCTTGTACCCAGTCTGACTGATTGATTTCATCTTTCGTGGCCCCGCGCGTGCCTAGATCGGCTGGGTTGTAATCGGTCAAAACATGGAAAAGGTTGACTTTGTGTTGTTGTTTTTTTAGTTCATGTTGAAGTTTTGTAATCCTATCAACTTGATTGGCGACAAATGTGGGAAGTTTTCTTTTATATTTCAACCATGCCAGTGCGATTTTGCTGTCACTTACGACGTTGATCGATAACTGGGTCATTCCGATAGCTTTGACTACTGTTTCAGTCAAGCGCATTCCGAGAAGTATTGACACTAACTCTAGGCGTGGTGTGCTGAGCGATTTTCGTACTGGGGAGAGTTTGACTTTTCCCGAGATCAAGCTGCTGATAGCATTTGCTTCAGGATTCTTCAGATACAGATACTTTTAACTATTTACACGAACTTTCGTTCGTAACTTGGGGGCCGAACCGCTCATTAGGCAAAAATATCTGGTTCATTTTCTCTGGTGCGGGTAAAACTGATCAGAGAAAATCGTCGTCACTGGTGTGGGTAAAACCGACCAAAGAAATTCTTCGTCACTGGTGTGGGTAAAACTGACCAGAGAAATTCGTCGTTACTGGTGTGGGTAAAACTGACCAGCAACAATATCATCTTCTGGTGTGGGTAAAACCGATCAGATCAAAAAGTTTGTTGTGAAATACTAGGTAGAGAGTCTACCGTAAGTATTGTCGCCGATCCCCGCGTAATAGCACCCAGTTGAATTTCTGGTAAAGCCTTTTCCTTAGGGGAAGTGCTGCCCAAATTTTCAATTTGGTGATATTGCGTGCGGCTCGGAGACAACATTCACAAATAATTTGAAGAATTTATTCGTGGACGACAGAAATCAATGGGTACAGTGAACAACAGCACAAGCATGAGTGGACAAGGAAACAAGAACGATTTACACACTGCAATGGAGAATGGGAACAGTGTGTCAGGATTGTCAGGAAGAAGTGGAACAGTCGAAAGAGGTGCGCCTAGGGAGCCCAGAGAGGCAGACAGTGTACATGAGACTGAGGTTCAAGCAAAGGGAATGGAAGCAGTGATATTGAAGTCGGTGAAGCGAATTGTGATGTATGCTGAGAAGGAGATAAGCAAGCATACAAGATTGGGAACACAAAGGGAGGATGCAATGATGGACATTCGCAGAGAAGCAGCAGGATTGGAGAAGTTGGTCAACATGGTGGTTGGAACCAAGTACAATGAAACACGAGAGGTTGACGAAGAATTCCAGAATACTTTGAAACGTGCAAACATCACAACAGCAGGAGACGTCAAGGACCTGGTGGCTTTGGCAACTGATAGTGGAGCAATTGTACAAGAAATTTGCCACGTGTTGGGATGTAGTGAAGCGGATGTGGTTGATACAGTGAGTGTCAAGGAAGCTGTGTTGAATAGTGTGTGTTCTACTTTGGACTGTGATCAAAGTTTGGTTGTTGAGAAGTGTGTCAACAGAGTTATGAGATGTGAAGAGCTTGAGAAGAAGCAATTGGAAAGCATGGAAAAGAACTCATCTGTTAATGTGACAAGTGGGGATGGCGAGAAGTCAAGTGTGAAGGATGAAGATTTTGATGTGCTTATGGAGCGATTCAATAGGGTGAAGCAAGGAAGATCGATAGATGGCTATGGGAGGTCTAGCAACGGGAGTACAGTGGGATCAGTGTTGATAACAGGGTCCGTTGTACAAGGAAGCAGAGATAAAGTGAACAACTGGAAGGAAAATCAAATGAGAGAAAGGGATAGTGGTGGCGACTGTATTCTATCACAACATGATTTGGATTGGTTCGGTGATCAGAGAAGCAACCATGGCAGAACATATGTCGGACAGAGTGATCAACCTCTGGGGCGTGATCTTTTGCAGACACGCGAGGGAAATTCGCAGAAGTCGATGATGTATGAGTTCATGAGATCGCAAGCTGCACCGCCCATTGGTAATTTCAGTGGGGATGGCTGTCAGCCATGGTCAGCATATGTGAAATCTTTTCTGATCAGGTATCCTAAGGAAGTGTGGAGAGACGATCACCTGAGGGATATGTTAGTGGAGAAACTGACTGGATCGGCAAGAGATCATTTCAAGATTCTGAAAAGGGAAGACAGAGAAGGATCGTTTGACCGGCTAGTGTGGGCCATGAAGTTGAGAATGAACGAGGCAGGAAGAATTGAGACGTTGAAGGCAATAGCAAGTGTGAGAAGTCTGTGCAAGTCAAGGGATGAATCTGTGGCAAAATTTTGTGTGAGACTGGAATTGCTCACTGGAAAGGCTTACCCACAGCTGTCAGATAGGGCTCTGTCAATGACGCGAGCTGATATACTGTACCAGCAACTACGACATTGGCGAGAAGCTGTACATTTGGTGAATGCGTTGGAGGATTCCGAGGAAAGTCAAACGTATGAAGAAGTGAAGCGACTCGCATTACGTATGGATAGGAATCGGAGTTCATTGCCGGACAAAAGGTTCTACCGCAATGACATGTCTACCGACAAGATAGTTGGTACGCCTTTCAAAGCGAGTGATGATGTGAGATCAACACAGAAGGAGGAGAGAAGATGTTTCAAGTGCAATGGCCTTGGACACATTGCTCAGTATTGCTGGGCTGGAGAAGTCCCGAAACCTGTTCCGCCTGGAGTGTATGTTCGAAGTTCGGACGTCGTGAGAGAAGAGCCGAAAAAGGAAAGTTTTGCATCGAGAGTCGTCCGAGAGTTCAAAGAAGACCAGAGGAAAGAAGATCCTGACAATGGGGTGACGTTCAGATCCCAGTCGGCGAGAATTATCCAGAAGAAGAATCCCGTGCAAGAATACCATCCGCGAAGAATGACATTTCGGAATATGAAGAGAAGATATTGATACTCATGTGCATTTCATCGTTTTCTATCATGTTCTTGCTTACTTATGCCTGTGGGACCAGGCATCCGGGCCCCCGGGGATGTTCGGATATTGGATTGTGTTTATTTATTACCGTCGTTGCAATAATGTAGTACGTAATGTCGTCACAGTCAACGCCTGGTGCAATATCACGGCTGAGGCAATTTAGACAGGCGGTCTGTAGTTTTAAGTTACTTCTTGTCTCTTGGTGTTTGTTTTCTAGTCTCGGGTGGGGTTTTTCCGTGTCTCCTTTGTAGTATTTTTGTATTCTGTTTCTATATAAAGTAAAGTCACATTCTTTTGTTCTGTCCATAGTGGTTTTCTACCACATTATTACCTTTGTTTTTGCCTTTTGACTATTTACACGAATTTCCGTTCGTAACTATAACTATGTAATGCGATATAAAGGGCTGACCTATCCACTCTGTTATGTTCTATCTAATAGGTTACCACAACCTATGTTATTATCTGAAACTCGTCTACTGATGTTATTATACTGTCAAAGTAATCAAACTATTGTGATCTTATGATATTCGTTAATCTTAGAGAAACCGCGTGTAGCAACCACTACCTCTTCAACAATCGTTGGGTTTAAACTGGTTTATTATCGATGTCTTTACAATGGGAACTCCGTTAATTTACTGGCGGAACTGTTTAAATAGTGTGAATGCAGATGATACAATACAAGAAACCGAACAGCTGTAGACAGCTGTGAGACAAAAACAAAGCGAGGAATCGCAAATGGGGAAGCAAGGAATCGCAAAATGGGGAAGCGTGCGACACTGCGGCCGCAGGGCGAGGGGAGAAGGTGTTTACTACCATAATACATAGGAGAACAAAGGTTTGTAAAAGGGAAACAAATGTGAAAATTGTAAACTATGATGGGTGGGGCGGACAAAAAGAAAGGCTGGCGGACGGTGGCTGACGGAAGGCGAATGACGGAGCGAGGGCAGACGATCGGTGCGGCGGGCGGCGGGCGACGGGGCAGGACGAAAAGGCGAGTGGACATCTGGAGGCGGACAGAAGTACTATACATTGAAGTGCGAGGGCGAAAGAAAACAAAAGTACGGTATTTGTGAGTTAGTGAGGGAATGTAGTAAACATACGCTACTTCAATTATGATTGGGGATGAAAAGAGGCATTTGCTCACCAGTACTTTCGCTTTCGGGACGGTCCCGGTCCATGACCACCTTTTTGTGTGCAGATGAGTACATTGTGGGGCCCTCTGCAATTGGAGCAGTTGACGGTACAGGGTGTGTCATGCAGAGGTCGTAGGCATTGAGAACAGAGATGGGCACGTTCCAGTTGGATAGCGCGGGACAAGGGATCACGGTACGTGGGGCACCTGAACGATGGGTGAGCATCCAGGTTTAGCTCCACCTAGAAAAGAGCAAGTGTGAGGGGATGGCGTGGTGCAAGCGAACATCATTCTACGACTATTCGGATAGCAGTGAACATTTACATCAAACGATGGGAGGAAACTGATACGTCGTCGAAAGGTACCGTTTTGTGAGTTCAGAACAATGGTATTGTGAAAGGGAATGAAAAGTAGGCAATGAAACAACGGTACAGACTAACCAACTGCTAGAAACAGAAAAGGAATGGGTGGTAAAATGCTCACCGGACAGAAGATGCAGTTGCTTTTTGGGGCGGACCGTGCAAGGAGGGTGTTCAACATGTCGGCCAGCTGCTCTACCTTGTTTTCGATTCGAGTAATCGCTTCGCGTAAGATAGACACGTCATGCTGATTGTCGCGGACGGTGTCCAACAACACATCACGGTCAGATGCTTGGCAGTTGGCAATTTCCTCGTCCAGGTCATCAAGGGTGTCCATGCTGTCGTTTGGTGGAGAGTGAGAGATTATGGGAAGGCGTGGAAGATTATATAAGGTGTTGGGGGATAAAAACAATCACAGCTGTGTCGTCTGCCCTCGAAAGTTCAGCTGCTCCGCTTTTTGTGAATCAATGGCGGGGGGAAGTCAAAGCGTCATGAATAGCAGATACACAGTTTTGTATTACAGAAATTACAAGCTTAATGAGAAGGAAGACGGAGTCGATGAAACACTTCAGCACGTAGTAAATTACGATTGGTCCGTACAAGTAGGTGAGGGAGACAATGGTAGCCAAGCCACCAAGAGCGGTCAGTGCAAGCTGCCAGTGGTCCCGCAGTACAGATAGAAATGGCTTCAAGTCGGGAAAGTTGATATCGCCATCAAACCAATCGAACGGAGTTGGTTTTCGGGTGGTGTCATTGTTGTAATCGAATACTGAGATGGGCGCGTGGTTAGCGTGATACACTAGAGTACCAGTAAGTGGGATGGTTACCAATTTTCCGCCACAGGTAGTTTGGCAATTGACCTCAACGAAAGAATGATCGAACACGAGCGTTGTAACGCTCTCCGTAGTTTCTGGTCGACATTCAATTGGAAAGACCTGACGCCCGCAGCTGACTGTTACCCACGCATTTTTTGAAGTTGTACACGAGAAAGTTGTGCGACTACCAAGCAAGCAGTTGTAACATCCAGTGAGATTGGTTGCGGAAATGTTACATGGTATGTCTACAACATATTCAGCACTGTCTATGATTATGTCTGATTCAATTACAACCGTCATTTCTGTCCGTACCGATTCCGCAAATATGTCGTTGGAAGTGTTGTATAGCGTCAGGTATGGTGTGTGGAGTGGCATTACATTGTCCTGTTCACTTCTCAGTTGCGCGAAAGATTCACCTGGGCATTGACAAGATGGCGGATCGTTACTGGGGTGACATGCGCACATGACAGTATTGTGGCAGGTGTGGAACGCATTGAGAGATTGACTTGCATTGTGGCATTCCACTGGGAAACTGTAGTAGTTAGGTATGATGGCTTCATTTTTGGTGGTTGCAAAGCGTCGATCAATGGACGGTTCATAGGGGGGTGTGAACGATATTACTGTCAATTTCAGTTCATTCAGTTCAGTTTTCACGTAGGGAAGTAGTGTCACATTGCCTTGAGTTCGATTGCCCATCATGGTCAGATGAATTTCCACTGGTATTTGCGGCTGCCAGTGGGTACATTGAAATACATGAAATGGATTTGTCGTGAGTGGAACATGCGCTAGTCGGTAGAACGTACATGCATTCCAAGGAAGTAAACAGAAGCACCATAGCCCGCCACAAGTCCTTTCGCATGCTGAATATCCCGGGTAGAATCGTGCATCTTCCAATTCGGGTACAATTGTATCAGACTGCATGTTGTCGCAAATATCGGAGGAGTCACACGATCCCATTTGATTGCATCGCTCATTGTAGAAAGTTTTCGGCATTGTTTCGCGTGTGTAAAAGAGAGTTTCTTTGATACATCTCAGAAGCGTGGGTTTTTTCAGTATCGTGATTTGGCCTATTGTAATGTTACCGTGGATGATGTGAATGCACAACTCCGTATGGATGTGATCAAACAGTACTTCGCGTCTATAGTTGTATTGACATTTATTTCGTTGTTCGCATATCATTTCTACACTGTGCCGCATGTACCCATCTTGACATGCAATTGTGAGCGAAAAGAGAGTACAGATGGAGAGACAACTCATAATTGTAGATGGTCGAACAAGTGGCATAGGCTGGAACGAGCGAAGACAAAACTGAGGTGTAGTATCTTTCGGGATTGGGGCTGTCGGTCTTTCTTCGTCGTTGTCGTTGTTAACTCGTGTGCGAGTGAGGGGCCATCTAACCAACCAGCAGGCGATGAGAGCTAGTAGCGCTGCAATGTAGAGAAAAATGGTTGCTGAAACAATTGCTCCGACGGGCCAGCAGTAGGGATTGCCGAGAAGAGCCTTGGAAAGCAACGTACTGGAAGATGTGCAGTAGTCAGGTGGTGCGCACAGAGTTGTGTCTCGTGTTATCGGGGTTTGAACCGTAACGTTGGTCCAGTAGTTGAGTGGAGTGGCTGGAAGTTGGTAAATGAGCGACGTGTGATTGCTGGCGAAATTGCGACATGTATCATCAAAGCACAGCAGAAAGTTGAACTTGCCGGGTCTCACAGTCACGGTGCCAGTTTTGCACGTGACTAACTTTTCGGTGGTGAATGCACTGGCTGTGTTACTCAGAAGCATAGATAGCGTCAGAAGTGTTATGATAGTGAACTTGTTTGGAACATTGTTAGTCAGATGTAGCATGTGAGCGGATGGGTCGTCATCTAGGCTGCGTTCGAATTCTTCTACAAAGCGGTAAGCGTTCGTTTTGGATGTCCGTGGTGGTTGCACTCTATTTGGTAGAGGGGTTGGTTCTGTCTGTGCGGTATTTGAAGTTTTGTCGAGATCGGGGCTGCGCTGTTGGCAGTCTGATGATGGCTGGTGAGAATCGGTGTGATTGTCGGATGCTAGGCGGGCGGACTCCAGTACGCTACGAATTTCCAGTGGGAACAGTTTATTGATTGGACGATGTAGAACTGTGCCGGAGGGCATACGTACGACTGCGGATCGTACCAATTGTTCTGAGCTCCTTTTTATTTCTGTTATGCGTCCGTATGACCAACATCCACGTGGGATCATGTCATGTTCGACGAGGACTATCTCGCCCACTTCGGGTATGTTTCTGGCTTTGTGTCGACCTTGCTTGAGTTGTTTTTTGTGAATGTCGCGCAGTGCCGTCAGATATTCAGTATTCCAACGCATCCAAAATGTACTGGCCATTGCTTCTGAGGAGGAGAGCGCTTCCCTAACCTGTTCTACAGATTGTATCGTTTCGTCGTGGTAGTCATGATCGTCACAGCTTTGTGATTGTGTGCAGAGTGGAAGTGAGTACGTTAGATTGGTTGTGAGAAAGTCAACTGGACGTATGGGGTAGCTTTGCAGGTCAGTGGGATCGATCTTGGTGAGTGGTCTCGTATTGATTATCGCTTCAATTTTTGTCATTACAGTTGTCATTTCAATGAATGTTAGGCGCTTCTTTCCCATCATTTTTTGAAGAGCGCGTTTCACTGAACCGACCAGGCGTTCCCAAGCTCCGCCCATCCATGGAGCTGATGGTGGGTTGAAAATCCATTGAATGTTATTTTCTGCGCAGTAACTCATCAATGATTTGTCGTTTGATTCATTTTCTTCAAACAGAAGTTTCACCACCTTTTCTCCCAGAGTGTAGTTAGTACCATTGTCACTACGTATCAATTTGGGGACTCCTCTTCGTGATACAAATCGTATGAACGAATGTAGAAATGCTTTTGCTGTGAGGTCTTCAACAACCTCCAGGTGTACGGCTCTTGTAGTTAGGCACGTGTAAAGACATACGTACATTTTGTTACCTTCTTTGGAAGTCCATGGTCCTATGAAATCAGTACCGGTGTTTTCGAACGGCTTTGTTTGATTGACGCGATCGCTAGGTAAAGAGGGCATTATGGGTGCACCAAAGGGTAGGCCTTGCACTTTTTGGCACGTCACGCATGATTGCAATATCTTTCGAACTGCGGCGCTTGGTTGTGGGATCCAATATTTTTGACGAAGGAGTGTCAGTATCTGATTTTTTCCACAATGCGCATTTTCCGAGTGCTGGTGTAACAAGAGAAGGCGGGCAAGTTCGGAATTTTTCTCGATGAAAATTGGGTTTTGTGTGTCGAAAGACAGAGCTGAGTTTTGAAGTCGAGACCGAAATCGGAGGATTCCATTCAGATCTCTGAAGACTGTTTTGTCGCGGAATCGTTGTTGAAGTGTTGTGGTATCGGATTGTTTGTGTTCTGTTCTCAAAATAATCATTTCGCTGTTGATCATATCGCTGGAATCTATTATGGCGTTGGGCGTGAACCGTTGGATCACGTTCAACGAAATCGGCTCAAGTCTGTTCGCGTTTGTTTTTGTTACCCAGTGGTGTAAACCTTTACCTATACGTGCCATTACACGAAGAACTCGTTTATATGAACTGTACTTGGATAGGTCAAGAAACGATTCGGTCTGTTCTGTTGTAGGCTCCTCAATCTGCAAGCATACTTTTGATGTGTTTTCTCTTGTGT
The DNA here is from genome assembly GCA_964036275.1 of Litoditis marina. Taxonomy (NCBI): domain Eukaryota; kingdom Metazoa; phylum Nematoda; class Chromadorea; order Rhabditida; family Rhabditidae; genus Litoditis; species Litoditis marina. Next base: position 132,150 of record OZ038435.1, on the reverse strand, counting down.
CAATGTAGTTTTCTTCCTCGGAAATGTCATCGATCGGTGTGAGTGGCCAAGGGGGTTTGTGATTGAGTACTAGCCATCGTGGCCCTTGTACCCAGTCTGACTGATTGATTTCATCTTTCGTGGCCCCGCGCGTGCCTAGATCGGCTGGGTTGTAATCGGTCAAAACATGGAAAAGGTTGACTTTGTGTTGTTGTTTTTTTAGTTCATGTTGAAGTTTTGTAATCCTATCAACTTGATTGGCGACAAATGTGGGAAGTTTTCTTTTATATTTCAACCATGCCAGTGCGATTTTGCTGTCACTTACGACGTTGATCGATAACTGGGTCATTCCGATAGCTTTGACTACTGTTTCAGTCAAGCGCATTCCGAGAAGTATTGACACTAACTCTAGGCGTGGTGTGCTGAGCGATTTTCGTACTGGGGAGAGTTTGACTTTTCCCGAGATCAAGCTGCTGATAGCATTTGCTTCAGGATTCTTCAGATACACACACGCTGCCGTTGCTGCTTTGCTAGCGTCCGAAAACACTCATAGTTCTTGTACACATGTTCTAACCCCATCATATGTGATTTGTCTCGGAATCGATACGTGTGCCTCGTTCACTTCTTTGCAAGCTGCAGTCCACTTAGCGCATAGTGCAGATGGTAGGGGGTCATTCCATCCCACTTTCATTTCGAATACCTCGCGCATGAGAATTTTGAGTTTCAAAAGTAGAGGTGCTGTGAATCCTAGAGGATCGTATACCGAATGAATCTCGCTCAGTATTGTTCGCTTGGTAAGAACTGTGTGGTTTTGTAGTTCTATTGTAGTGGAGAAGGAGTCCGACTCTGTGTTGTAGGGAACCCCAAGAATTTTTATAGCGCCAACAAGAAGTTTGTCATGATCAGGTATGGTGTTGTTGACTGCCTTCGAATTGGAAATGTATTCGCGCAGATTCATTGAAACGTCAGCAAACAACTGCTTTGACTCGTTATATTTTTGCATGGCGTCGGTTTCGTTTTGGGCGGTCATGAGAATGTTGTCCACATAGATGTTGTTGAGTATTTCAGTGGCTAATGGCGTGTCTTTCAGTTTCAAGTAGGCTGCGATTGCCATGTTGAGAATGCTGGGGGACGCTGTGATCCCAAATGGCAGACGAGTGAAGCGGTATTCGACGAGGTTGAATTTTGTGACGGGCAATTCTAGATCTTTTAGCCAGAGAAACCGACACAGGTCTTTGTGGTGATCAACTAGCCTGATTTGTGTGAATGCCGCTTCGATGTCACTGATCAATATTACTTGCGGTATTCGACTAGCAACCAGTATGTCATGAATTTTGTTTACAAAGGACGCGCCTGTGTGTATGGTGTCATTGAGAGAGAGTTCGCCTCGTTGGTGAGAGGAGGCGTCAAAAACAATGCGAAGGGGTTTGGGCTTGTGTGCGCGCCATACGCCAGAATGAGGCATATAGTAGGTTCCCGCAGAATCGCTTACTTGGTTGGTGACAGTTTCAATTATTCCGTCGCGCTCGTAATCGCTCACTATTTTCTGATACCAATATTTCTGCTCTGGGTTTGCACGAAGTTTCTTTTGAAGGGATTGAAGTCGACAAATTGCCATTTGATAGTTATCTTTCAACGTAACTATGTTTTCTTTCAAAGGGAATGGCGCGGTGATTTTACCGTCTTGCAATTCAATTTGCTTCGAGTAGTTTTCGTAGTATTGGTCAACCTCATTTGATGTGGAGCTGTATTCGTCTTTAGCGATTCCTATTCCTTCGAGTTCGAACATTGATTTTATCATTTCTGTCTCACTTTTCTCTGTTGTATTCATCAAGCTACAGATGTGCATCGATCCTTGCGCGTGTTTGTTTCGCATGCTTTTTTCAATCACGCCCAATCCATAAATGCACTGTCCCAGAATTGTTTTTCCGACTAGTAGACCTGATGGGAGAGGAATGGTACGTGGATCCGGAACGAATTGATTGTACAAGTCAATACCCACCAGAACATGCGGGATTTGTTTTTCTCCGCGTACATTCTGATTTGAAAGGAAAATATCATTGTTATACATGAATTTGGTATCTTCTTTGGTGAGGAGAACGGAATTAAATCCAGAAGTGATTATCGGCTTGGTATTGATTTCAATTTTTAGTTCCTGTCCGTATGCGGTGCAGATGGTCATCTGAACGGTCCTGGAAGCGAATTTCTCAGTAACACCGCCAATCCCACTCATAATACACTCTTCTGTTTGTAACACAGGCATACCCATTAACTGTGATGTTTTCTTTTCTATTAGACTTTTCTGTGCTCCTGTGTCGAAGAAGAAGAGCATGCGTTCAAACTTGCCAGTCATGTGGTTGTAGATATTACCCTCAGCCGTCATCAGAATCGATTGTGTGTTCTCTCGCCGATGCGTCAAATGGGTGTGATTCACCATTTGATGTGTGTCGGCAGACTGGTTCTGAACCCCAGGTGTGAACTCAATATGTGGGTGAAATTGAGGTGGTGGGAATGGCGTTGTGTTCGAGGGGCCGTTTCTCGGTGGGAATCGTTGTTGTGGTTGTTGTTGTTGTTGTTGTTGTTGTTGTTGTTGTTGCTGCTGCTGTTGTTGTTGTTGTTGCATGAATTGGTGTGTGTTATTATTCTGTGAAGGTCGATATGAGCTATTTCGTTCTTTACCCATGTAACTGTTTCTGATATGACCATCTTCTCGTTTTTGAGTTTTGCCCATGCAGAGTGCTTTGTGATGATTTTGACCACATGTGTCACAATCAGCTGCGCTACAGTTGAATGAGCTGTGATTTTCCGAAAGACATTTCCAGCACAACTTTTTCTCGCGAACGATATCTCGACGCTTTCCTGGAAAACTAACGTTACGGCATTCCTCGAATCTGTGATTACTCCAATTACAAAACACGCATTTTGTACTCGCTGTATTGTTTGGGTTTTGTTCACAAGAATTTTCATGACGTTTGTGAGTAGGATGGAGTCGTTTCTCGAGGTATATTTGAGCTGAAATCTCTTCATCGAGATCATCAAGTAACTGATCTACTTTCATTGCTTTTGTGCTTCTGTTTTTGGTGAGCACAGGTCTTTGAATTTTTTGTATATTGTCTCTATCCACATTGGATCAGTTGAGTTTGCAATATCGTGACCGGCTGAAACCATTTGATTTAATAACGCTCTGATTTCGTCAAGGGTTTCACTGCATTCTTCCGCTTTCGAGCCAGCTGTTCTCATTTCGGTCAGCTTTTGAACGATTGTTGCTCTGTTCAACGTTTTGTTTGTGTATTTCTTTTTCAATACGCTCACCATCCAATCATAGTTGCGTGGCACCATCTCAATGCCTTTTATTACCATTGCGGCTTTGCCCACCAAACTGTCCTTCAACAGAACCATTTTTTCAATTTCATTGAGCTCAGTGCTTTTGTGTACAAGAGTATCATAGATTGACCAAAACTCTTGAAATTCTTCGTAGTTTCCTCTGAATTTGGGCAAAGATAGCTGTGGTGGTTTTACGCTTCTACCTGTGAGTTGTTTGTGTATCGTATTTTGAGGCGGTGTCTGCACGTGGTGTGGTTCGTCGGTGTTTGAATTTTCACCTGCCAAAACTTGGGCTATATCGTTTTTCATCTGAATGATGGTTCTGTCAAACGACGCGTTAGATTCTGACGGCGTAGATGCGCGTGTTTGTTCTCTGCTTTTGGCGTCGGTTTGTGCCATTCTAGTGGCATACGATAGTTTGAATTGAACTTCATTGTATCTGGTATCCAGTGCCAACAAAGTTTCGTTTGATGTGGCTAGAACCTCTGGAAAAGATGATTCTGCCTGGATTTCTTGGATTTCCGCAAGTATCTCTTTTTTGTACTTCGACTGTGCGTAAATATCTTGCATCGCCTCTAACAGGGCTTGAAGTTTTTTGGTTTCAGAGTCTATTTGTGACTTGGCCGTTGTCAATACTGACTCCATTTGGAGACAATATTCTTGGAGATCCTCAATATTGGTTTGAGGAAATTCGATTGGTTTGGTGTATTCAGAGTAGTGAGTCATCAGTGCGGTAACTGTTTTCGCCGCACTCTTGACCGATGTTCGGTATAGCATGAGTGCCATTGTTCAAGTTGGCTATGACGAGGTCGTTACCTTTCGTCGTTCGTGGTTTATTACCACAGGTAGTATAGAGATGGTATTTCTCTCTTCTCTTGCTCTATGGGAGAGGAGGCACTTCGCGTACGGGAGCTCTATTAGCAACCCGGCTTCCTGGCGAGGTGGACGGAGTGAGTTTTGCTTCACCCTGGTCTCAACCAAGCGGGAACGACCAAGATTCGGGTCGGGCCGATTGCACCAATGTAGCAACCACTACCTCTTCAACAATCGTTGGGTTTAAACTGGTTTATTATCGATGTCTTTACAATGGGAACTCCGTTAATTTACTGGCGGAACTGTTTAAATAGTGTGAATGCAGATGATACAATACAAGAAACCGAACAGCTGTAGACAGCTGTGAGACAAAAACAAAGCGAGGAAACGCAAATGGGGAAGCAAGGAATCGCAAAATGGGGAAGCGTGCGACACCGCGTGGCAATGAGCATAAAGGGGGAATAGGAACTACACCCAGTTCCAAACAATAATAGCGCAGTGGTTAGCGCCATGTTACCAATGTTTTGCTCGCAGATTCGATTCCGACGAGAGACCGAACTTTATAAATTTGGCGCCCACTATAGGGGGTCAGTGCGTATGAAACAGACTATACCTGTTCAACCAAATCCATGTAGGTATCTGAGCGGCATGAACCAATCCAATAGCACAGGTGTTGTACATTGAAACGAAGGCCAAGTCAAACTTTGCTTCCTTTAACCAACTCATGACATCCCGATTTCTGATGCATTCTGAAGAGTTCGGATGTTTTTATTCCGTTTTGGAATTCAGTCGCGGTCTTTTCATTTTCGTTGTGAGAAGCCTTATTGAGAATTCAGTTGTTCAGCATCAGTAAAGTTGACATTTTTCGCACGATGCGTTCCCGACTGATCCAAACAATTTCGTCTCGGAATTCATAAACTACTCAGATAAAACATACATCACTTCATTGTCCTGTCCACAGTGTTTAATGAATAGTTGACCTAAAGAGGTCTGTTTTGTAGTCTGATCTGATCTACACATCTAAAGTGATAACTGCAAGAGCAAAACACAACTACCACAGCAGAACAATGGAATTGTTAATGCGTACTCCACCCACTCCTATTCCTATTTCTCTTCATCTTTTAACTTGAAGCAGGACGATTATATGGACCAATCCCGTGTCAACGGTCCTCTAAACTGTAATTAAAAATTGTATTGCTGTTGAAAGGACTGAAGAGTTAGGATTGGACCACATGATCGTCCTTCTTTAAGAGCTTCTGAAAACGCACGTCTACAGCTCTTCGTTAGCACTTCGGTGAACAGGTCTATCAATGGTTTTTGGCGCGAATCCCACATCGATAGCTCCTATGGAATATAGTTGATGTTTGAGTGGCTGGTTAAAAAATTCATCTGGTTCAAAGAGGTTGGTTTTGTCAAAGAAACAGCTTTGGATCCAAATTTACGTGAAATATTCAGTGATATATCGTACTTCAGAAAATCAAGATTTGTTTTTGTTTCGCTGGACTTCATTCCATTTGTTATATACACCACATCTGTGATTGTTCCAGCTCTAGTTCATCGTTCATGGAATCAGCTCATGAACATCTCACGAATCTTTCACGAGATTCTGTTGAGTTGGAAGAATATTTTTCCCAATGTCAAGGTTTCTTTGAATTTACCTTGAAAATGACCTCAGAATGAAGTCTGTCCAGTTCATGAATAGAAATTCCACTAGAAGCGTTTATTCGATATACTGAAAAATGTTATTAAACACATTGGGACAACTTCAGGTAACCCGCTCAAAGTGTACTATGCAGGAAACTAAAGTCCACCTGAGAAATGTTATTGCAATCGCGCGCAGCGCGAACCGCTGTGCGTGATTTGTCTTTGGTTCGGCAAATGCACTCCTCCGTTTTTTTGTTCTCTCATAAAAAGGCTCGAATTTGCAAAACTAAACTTTTAATAACTTGGAAATCTTCTACAGCATATTGGCTAGTTGTGTCCCAAATTTGAACAAAAGCCGTCGAGTTTGCGCCAAGTTATGACGTTTTCGCTTCATCCAGAGCGCCAACTTCCGTCGTGTTTCCTTTCTTCCTACACATTGTGCGGGGTATGCTATCTCTGTCTCATCTGAACAGGTTTGGCTGAAATTTGGAGTGTTGATAGAACTCGTGTAAAACCTGAATGAGCGCAAAGTTTTTTATGAAAAACATCATTTTTCACCAAGTTACCACCTTTTGAAATAAATGTCTCTGCGTCTCTCCATTTAGTGCACTCTCTAGCTTTCTCTGTCAGGTCGTTTAATCAAACTCACAAACTGTCTTGTAACCTAAGGTAACACTGCCCGATTTTGATGGAATTCAAATGGGATACCATCGTAACTTTAGTTCAGGTATGAAGGAATCTATTCATGACGTCAATCAGGACTCTGAAGGCCAGATGACGGCATCTTTGAAAAGTTCAAAGTTAACGTCAAATATTTCTTCAAATGATGATAATAGTTAACAAGTGGGTTATCAACGATGAAACTCCATCTAAACTTGTCGTATTCTGGGATTCTGAAGGTCAGATGACGTCAAATTAGAAACGTACAAAGTTGACGTCAATTTATTCTTCAAATGATGTTAATAGTTGGCAAGTGGGTTATCAACGATGAAACTTCATCTTAACATGTCATATTCTGTGATTCTGAAGGCCAGATGACGTCAAATTATCATATGTTTTTTTCTAAGCAAATATAGTTTCCTTTAAGTTTCAGTGGAAAATTCAGCCATGCCTCCGGAATGTCTACAAAAAGTGTACAATTCATCAAAAAGTGGGGGGCCAACAGTTGTGTGATTTGTACGAGCTACCCAAGGACGGATGAACTTCCAGGGACACTGCAACAAAAAGGGAAAAATATAGGGAGGATTGTTATGAAGTGGTGATGCCACAAAAAGGGAAAAATATTTTGCTAACTAGTTCGTGGTAGATCACAAGTCACAGCTTTTCCATTCAGATGCGAAATTTGAAAACAATGAGCGGGATTACTGTGGTCGAGACAATTATTTATCTGTGGTTTGTCATCAACCGCGAACTAGTTAGCAAAATATTTTTCCCTTTTTGTGGTATCACCACTTCATAACAATCCTCTCTATATTTTTCCCTTTTTGTTGCAGTGTCCCTGGAAGTTCATCCGTCCTTGGGTAGCTCGTACAAATCACACAACTGTTGGTCCCCCACTTTTTTTATGAATAAGTACATATTGTACGTATGCCCTCTTTGGGAAGCTGAAGGGGAGGCGCAAAATTTGAATTGGGTATAATTTTCCCCAGCCTCTTATATACAATGCAATATGTCTTTTTTGTCCTTGTTGTCCGTGTTGTCCTTGCTGTCCGCGTGTCCTTGCCGGGTCATTCACGATTATCAACTTTCCGCATTCAAACTTAATGTTTTTGAATATTTTTTTTTCAAAATGATCGAAATGTGATAAGCATTCCAGATATAAAAACATTCACAATGAATTATCGCGCGCGCGTGCACGCGACGCGACAGTTTTTTCAGAGTGGATGAAATCGTACCAAATTTGGCAAACGAGTGTAGTAGTATCTGATAACGTCAAATACAATTCATATTTTCGACGAAACGCGCGCGCTGCACGCGACGCGACAGTTTTTTTCAGAATAAATGAAATCGTACCAAATTTGGCGTACGAGTGTAGTAGTATCTGATAACGTCAAATACAATCCAAATTTTCGAAAAAACGCGCGCGCTGCACGCGGCGCGACAGTTTTTTTTAGAGTGGATGAAACCGTACCAAATTTGGCGTACGAGTGTAGTAGTATTTGATAACGTCAAATACAATTCATATTTTCGACGAAACGCGCGCGCTGCACGCGACGCGACAGTTTTTTTCAGAATAAATGAAATCGTACCAAATTTGGCGTACGAGTGTAGTAGTATCTGATAACGTCAAATACAATCCAAATTTTCAAAAAAACGCGCGCGCTGCACGCGACGCGACAGTTTTTTTTAGAGTGGATGAAATCGTACCAAATTTGGCGTACGAGTGTAGTAGTATTTGATAACGTCAAATACAATTCATATTTCCGACCCAAGGCGCGCGCTGCACGCGACGCGACAGTTTTTTCAAGATGGATGAAATCGTACCAAATTTGGCGTACGAGTGTGGTTGCATCTTCTAACGTCAAATTCAATTCAAATTGGAAAAAATAGAGCGCGCTGCACGCGACGCGACAAAAATTTTCAAAGTATGTTTTACAGTACGAAAATTGGCAAACATATGTAACTGTTGCTGCTCATGCTTAGCACACTATAAGTTTTGACAAAATGCGCGCGCGTGCTCGCGACGCGACAAAAATTTCAAATTAGGTTTTACAGTACGAAAATGGGCAAACAAATGTAGTTGTACGTGCTCATGCTAACTGCAACTATAAATTTCGGAAAAACGCGCGCGCGTGCACGCGACGCGACAGTTTTTTTAGAGTGGATGAAACCGTACCAAATTTGGCGTACGAGTGTAGTAGTATTTTATAACGTCAAATAGAGTTCATATTTTCGACAAAACGCGCGCGCTGCACGCGACGCGACAGTTTTTTCAGAGTGGATGAAATCGTACCAAATTTGGCGTACGAGTGTAGTAGTATCTGATAACGTCAAATACAACCCAAATTTTCAAAAAAACGCGCGCGCTGCACGCGACGCGACAGTTTTTTCAAGATGGATTAAATCGTACCAAATTTGGCGTACGAGTGTGGTAGTATCTTCTAACGTCAAATTCAATTCAAATTAGAAAAAATAGAGCGCGCTGCACGCGACGCGACAAAAAATTTCAAATTAGGTTTTACAGTACGAAAATGGGCAAACAAATGTAGTTGTACGTGCTCATGCTAACTGCAACTATAAATTTCGGAAAAACGCGCGCGCGTGCACGCGACGCGACAAAAAATTCAAAATAGATTTTACAATACGAAATTTGGCGAACAAGTGTAGTTGTACGTGCACACGCTAAATACAACTATAATGTTCAACAAAACGCGCGCGCGGGCACGCGACGCGACAAAAAATTCTAATTAGGTTTTACAGTACGAAACTTGGCAAACGAATGTAAATGTATCTGCTCATGCTAAACCCAATAATACATTTTGACGAAACCCGCGCGCATGCACGCGACGCGACAGGAAATTCCAAAGTAGGTTTTACAGTACGAAATTTGGCGAACAAGTGTGATCGTACCTGATGATGCTAAACACGATTGAAATTTGTGAATCTCCATGAGAAAATCGATATTTTGCCAACCCATGGTACGGGCTTTGTATAACGGAGAATAGCCATACTATGTATCGTTTTGTACAGTATTTTACTATTTATATACAAGATTTACAACTGCTAGACGCCGCAGGCGTCTAGTCCCCAGCCTCTTATATACAATGCAATATGTCTTTTTTCGTGTGTTCCGTGTGCGCCCGGCGGTGGCGTCACCGCCACAATTGTCATCATTCAACACCGAATTCATGATAAAATGAGTCAAAATTCATATTTTTTCAAATATTTTTTTTTGATTCGTATCTAAACTAAAAAAGCTACTCAACTATCATAATAATTTTTTCATATTATAGTGGTATTATTGAGTTTTTGACAAACGTAATATTTGACGCGCTAATCAAAACGTTCTGTTCGTAATCAAAGTGAGCGAGAAAGTTGTTTTAAATTGTACGTTTTTGATGGACTACAATGTAAAAAGATCTTATCTTTCGAATGGTATAACTTTTAAACTCCACAAACTTGTAGTTTTCGAGTTACACAGCTCGTTTCGAAATGTTTCAGTTTTATCATTTTGAGACGCTTTGTAAACTGAGTCGTAACTCATGCCAATTGTAACGTTATCAGTAAAAATTTGTTTCTCCCCCTTGCCTGGAACATCTTCTTTCTGAAAATGTTAACAAAGTTTTGTTATGATGTTTGAGTTGTGCGTATCAGGTTGTTCCCGCAAATTTAGGCCACGAAAAAGGCCGCAAATTTTTACTAATAATTCTCGTGTTCAGTCAGTTTTCAATATTTTTTCATGAAATAAACGGCATAGAAGTCAGAACTCACTTTTAGAAAAGAAAATACTACTCATTTCTCGTAAAAGTCAATATGAAAAATGTTAGTACCTTATTGTTTAGGCGGGACTGCATCAAACAGTTTTAACTCAAATACAACAAATTGATTATTATCTGGTAGAGAAAATTATCATGTATGTCTCTGTGAAATTTCATGGAATGATCTACATGAAGAGTCCATCAAGATCGTGAAACTTAGCGCGTAACCAAATGTAGGTGTGCATAGCTGGCGTTTACTGTGCCATAGGCACAGTGGAACAGCGTAATTAGCAATTGTAATACGTGCTATGTGAAACACAAATCATGGTCAGTCATGTTTGACAGCTTGTAACGATAACGCATGTTTTACTACCTCAGCGAAATACGTTGGCAGGTCTTACAAAAACGTGAAACATTTCAGCAGTAAGTTAGCACGTGTTAAATTCAACGAAATACGTTGGTAGACGTTACAAAACGTGAAAAATTATATCAGTAAGTTAACACGTGTTAATATCAAGAAAATACGTTGGCAGGCCCTACAAAAACGTGGATATCTTTGACAGTACAATGGCACGTGTTGAATTCAACGGAATACGTTGGTTGGCGTTACACAACGCAAACATTTTAGCAGTAAGTTAAAACGTGTTAAATTTAACGAGTTACGTTGGTAGGCCTCACAAAAACGTGGATATTTTTGACGGTACAATGGAACGTGTTCAATTCAACGGAATACGTTCGTAGGCGTTACACAACGTGAAACATTTTAGCAGTAAGTTAAAACGTGTTAAATTTAACGAATTACGCTGGTAGGCCTCACAAAAACGTGGATATTTTTGACGGTACAATGGCACGTGTTGAATTCAACGGAATACGTTCGTAGGCGTTACACAACGTTCTGACAGAACGCGCGCGCATGCACGCGACGCGACATCGATGTTTCGCCAACCCATGGCACGGGCTTCGTATAACGGAGAATAGTCATGTTTGGTATCGTTTTGTACAGAATTATACGAGTAATATACAAGATTTACAACTGCTAGACGCCGCAGGCGTCTAGTCCCCTTGGGGTCATATACAATCGTAATTGTAATTCAAGAAAACGTTGCACGCTGTACAACGTTGCACAGCGTTTGCGGAGCTTCATTTCAGGAAAAATGCCATAACTTGCTTAAAAATGCATATATTCCAAAAAACTTTTTTTTGTTTCGTATCTACATTAAGAGAGCTATTCGAATATCATGAAAATAATTGAATACAACTCATTGTTTGTTGAGTTTTCGATCAGAATGACATTTGACGCGCTAATCAAAGCTCTGTATGATTAGAAACCTTAGTATTAGAACGTATTTAATATAAAAATAATTTGATGGACTACAACGGAAGAAGGTCTCATCTTTCCAATGGAAAAACTTCTAAATTCCTAAACTTCGTAGTTTTTGAGAAACTGGCTCTCTTTTAAAAATTTCCGGTTTCACCATTTTGACACGCCTTGAAAACTGAGTCGTAACTCATGTCAATTGTGACGTTATCAGTTGAAGTTTGTTTCTCTCCCTTGCCTGGAACCTCTTCTTTCTAAAAATTTCCACAAATTCTTGTTATAATGATTGAGTCGTGCGTCACGAGTTGTTTTTCACGAAAAAGGCCGCAAATTTTCAGTAAAAATGCTCGTGTTCAGTCAGTTTTAAACATTTTTCCATAAAATGAAAGGCATGTAACTCAAAACTCACTCATGAAAAAGGAAATAATACTCATTTCTTGTGTAAGTCAATATGAAAAATGTTAGTACCTTATTGTTTAGGCCGGACTGCACCAAACAGTTTTAACTTGAACACAACAAATCAATCATTATCTGGTAGAGAAACTCATCATGTATGTCTCTGGGAAGTTTGATAAAACTATCTACATGAAGAGTCCATCAAGATCGTGAAACTTAGCGCGTAGCCAAATGAAGGTGTGCATAGCTGGCGTTTACTGTGCCATAGGCATTGTGGGGCAGCGTAATTAGCAATTATAATAACGACCACATCCTTGCTATGTAAAACACAAATCATAGTCAGCCATGTTTGGCAGCTTGTAACGATAACGCATGTTTTACTACCTCAACGAACTACGTTGGCAGGCCTTACAAAAAAGGTGAAACATTTTAGCAGTAAGTTGGCACGTGTTAAATTCAACGAAGTACGTTGGCAGGCCTTACAATACGTAAAGCATTTCAGGAGTAAGTAAGCACGTTTAAGGAAAGACGTGGGCAGGCCTCAAAAAACGTGAAACATTCTAGCAGTAAGTTAGCACGTGTTAACTTCAACAAAACTCGCTGGCAGGCCCCACAATAACGTGAACATTTTCTGCAGGCTAACATACGTTGGCAGGTCTTACAAATACGTGAACTTCTTTGGCAGGCCATTGGCACGCGTTAATATTAACAAAATTCGCTGGCAGGCCTTTCAATAATGTGAACATTTTCTGCAGGCTAACATACGTTGGCAGGTCTTACAACTACGTGGACATATTTTGCAGGCTAACAGACGTTGGCAGGCCTTACAATAACGTGAACACTTTCTGCAGGCTAACATACGTTGGCAGGCCTTACAATAACGTGAACACTTTCTGCAGGCTAACATACGTTGGCAGGCCTTACAATAACGTGAACACTTTCTGCAGGCTAACATACGTTGGCAGGCCTTACAACAACGTGAACATTTTCTGCAGGCTAACATACATTGGCAGTCGTTACACTTACGTACACATTTTGTGCAGAACACCACACTTTGGCAGGCCTTACAATTACGTGAACATATTTTGCAGGCTAACAGACGTTGGCAGGCCTTACAATTACGTGATCATCTTTTGCAGGCTAACATACGTTAGCAGGCCTTACAATTACGTGAACATTTTTAGGACAACATACTTTGGCAGGCCTTACAACTACATGAACATATTTGTAGGTCCTACAATTACGTGGACGTTTTTGTAGAACAGCATACGTAGGCAGGCCTTACAACTACGTAAACATTTTAGGGCAACATACGTTAACAGGCTTTACAACTACGTCAACATTTGTTGTAGGACAACCTACGCTAGCAGGTCTTACAATTACGTGAACATATTTGTAGGCCTTACAATTACGTGGACGTTATTGTAGAAAAACATACGTTTGCAGGCCTTATTAGTAAATATTGTTGTAGGGAATAACACATTGTCAGGCTGTGCACGTACAATAAGTCCCGTGTTGAATTCAACAAAATACGTGAGCAGGTTTTTACAAAAAACGTTAAAATTTAAGCAGTAAGTTAGCACGCTTTAAAACTTTAAACCCTTGGGGTCATATACAATCGTAATTGTAATTCAAGAAAACGTTGCACGCTGTACAACGTTGCACAGCGTTTGCGGAGCTTCATTTCAGGAAAAATGCCATAACTTGCTTAAAAATGCATATATTCCAAAAAACTTTTTTTTGTTTCGTATCTACATTAAGAGAGCTATTCGAATATCATGAAAATAATTGAATACAACTCATTGTTTGTTGAGTTTTCGATCAGAATGACATTTGACGCGCTAATCAAAGCTCTGTATGATTAGAAACCTTAGTATTAGAACGTATTTAATATAAAAATAATTTGATGGACTACAACGGAAGAAGGTCTCATCTTTCCAATGGAAAAACTTCTAAATTCCTAAACTTCGTAGTTTTTGAGAAACTGGCTCTCTTTTAAAAATTTCCGGTTTCACCATTTTGACACGCCTTGAAAACTGAGTCGTAACTCATGTCAATTGTGACGTTATCAGTTGAAGATTGTTTCTCTCCCTTGCCTGGAACCTCTTCTTTCTAAAAATTTCCACAAATTCTTGTTATAATGATTGAGTCGTGCGTCACGAGTTGTTTTTCACGAAAAAGGCCGCAAATTTTCAGTAAAAATGCTCGTGTTCAGTCAGTTTTAAACATTTTTCCATAAAATGAAAGGCATGTAACTCAAAACTCACTCATGAAAAAGGAAATAATACTCATTTCTTGTGTAAGTCAATATGAAAAATGTTAGTACCTTATTGTTTAGGCCGGACTGCACCAAACAGTTTTAACTTGAACACAACAAATCAATCATTATCTGGTAGAGAAACTTATCATGTATGTCTCTGGGAAGTTTGATAAAACTATCTACATGAAGAGTCCATCAAGATCGTGAAACTTAGCGCGTAGCCAAATGAAGGTGTGCATAGCTGGCGTTTACTGTGCCATAGGCATTGTGGGGCAGCGTAATTAGCAATTATAATAACGACCACATCCTTGCTATGTAAAACACAAATCATAGTCAGCCATGTTTGGCAGCTTGTAACGATAACGCATGTTTTACTACCTCAACGAACTACGTTGGCAGGCCTTACAAAAAAGGTGAAACATTTTAGCAGTAAGTTGGCACGTGTTAAATTCAACGAAGTACGTTGGCAGGCCTTACAATACGTAAAGCATTTCAGGAGTAAGTAAGCACGTTTAAGGAAAGACGTGGGCAGGCCTCAAAAAACGTGAAACATTCTAGCAGTAAGTTAGCACGTGTTAACTTCAACAAAACTCGCTGGCAGGCCCCACAATAACGTGAACATTTTCTGCAGGCTAACATACGTTGGCAGGTCTTACAAATACGTGAACTTCTTTGGCAGGCCATTGGCACGCGTTAATATTAACAAAATTCGCTGGCAGGCCTTTCAATAATGTGAACATTTTCTGCAGGCTAACATACGTTGGCAGGTCTTACAACTACGTGGACATATTTTGCAGGCTAACAGACGTTGGCAGGCCTTACAATAACGTGAACACTTTCTGCAGGCTAACATACGTTGGCAGGCCTTACAATAACGTGAACACTTTCTGCAGGCTAACATACGTTGGCAGGCCTTACAATAACGTGAACACTTTCTGCAGGCTAACATACGTTGGCAGGCCTTACAACAACGTGAACATTTTCTGCAGGCTAACATACATTGGCAGTCGTTACACTTACGTACACATTTTGTGCAGAACACCACACTTTGGCAGGCCTTACAATTACGTGAACATATTTTGCAGGCTAACAGACGTTGGCAGGCCTTACAATTACGTGATCATCTTTTGCAGGCTAACATACGTTAGCAGGCCTTACAATTACGTGAACATTTTTAGGACAACATACTTTGGCAGGCCTTACAACTACATGAACATATTTGTAGGTCCTACAATTACGTGGACGTTTTTGTAGAACAGCATACGTAGGCAGGCCTTACAACTACGTAAACATTTTAGGGCAACATACGTTAACAGGCTTTACAACTACGTCAACATTTGTTGTAGGACAACCTACGCTAGCAGGTCTTACAATTACGTGAACATATTTGTAGGCCTTACAATTACGTGGACGTTATTGTAGAAAAACATACGTTTGCAGGCCTTATTAGTAAATATTGTTGTAGGGAATAACACATTGTCAGGCTGTGCACGTACAATAAGTCCCGTGTTGAATTCAACAAAATACGTGAGCAGGTTTTTACAAAAAACGTTAAAATTTAAGCAGTAAGTTAGCACGCTTTAAATTCAATGAAATACGTGGGCAGGCTATACAAAAACGGGAAACATTTTAGCAGTAAGTGCACACGCGTTAACTTCAACATCACACGTTCGCAGACCTTGCAACTACGCAAAATTCGTTGACAGCACGCGTTACAGGAAAATTTGGTGACAGGCTTCGTACTCAAATAAAGCTCTTTGGCATGCCGTTGACACAAATCAATTTTTTTACTATAAGGAACACAATATAGGCCTATTCGGTATCATTTTTCATGAAATTTTCGAGTGATCTATATGATTTACAACTGCTAGACGCCGCAGGCGTCTAGTCATTATCCCGTATACACAATGTTGGAGTTCGCTTAATCGTGAGACCAACCCCGTTGCAGTAGATCAAAACAAGTTAGAGCGTTATATGGAATGGAGTGGAATGTTTGTTCGCGATTAAACACGTGTATTTCTACATTGGTATATGTGGCAAGTATAACTGTTCATTACAAACATACAAAAGTCGTAAAATATTTTCTCAAACATGTAAACTAGAATCTACAAATCACAGATGTTAACTCAACGTAGTCAATAATAGAACTCCTGGTTTTGTGCACAATGGTTGGCATTTTTTTGTCATTACTTCAATTCTAGGTGTTATAACGTTTGTCATATTATTCAAAAGTTGTTCTCTCTTTCGCAGCTGTGACTTGTAGATTCTAGTTTACATGTTTGAGAAAATATTTTACGACTTTTGTATGTTTGTAATGAACAGTTATACTTGAGTATATTAGTATTTTTCGGTTAATTGCAGATTCTAGTTTACAGGTTTGAAAAATATTTTATGACTTTTGTAGGTTTGTAATAAACAGTTTTACTTGAGTATATTAGTATTTTTCGGTTTTTGTAGCAGTAGCTGCTCCATTTGAGAGTAGCTGTCTAAGGGGCGCACAGCAGAAGACAAATCTCACAGTCGTTGGGCCCCCACTTTTTCATGAATTCTGATTTTAGATTTGGGAGAAAAAATAAAATGTAGAGTATTGTTTACTCTGTTACGCGCTCATTCATCTAAAAGGTCCTCTAAAAGTCTATAGATGAAAGCTGTGAGGATTCGGAACTCACGTTTCACGTTTTCGTTTATTGCTACCTCGGTGTTGTTTACGTCTTGAAAAGATCTAATCAATACGATTGTGACGTCATGACCGGCGTCGGCAAGCGTTTCGGCAACTCGTTTGTTGAACATCACCTGCGAAGTTTAGCACACTTTTCTGAATTTGTGTTTAATTGTCGAACGAAATTTCAGACTTATTCCGGTCTACTCTATGCCTATGCCCAGGGTGGTCGGTTTTGAACCCGAACATACTCCTAATCACTCAAATTCGAGTTCAAGTTTGACTCGTAAAATTTTGAAACTCGATTCAATCCTAATCTATACGAAAAAAACAAATAAGTGTGCGGTACTTTTCAGGTGACACCATCCATTCACCACTGTGATAGTGAAAAACTATTTTTTTCTACCGTATGCGACTGATACTGTTCACCTGTCACAAATTGTTTATGTAAAATCTTTCATAAACAATTTGTGCTCGTACGCAGAAATATATCCTTTACCAGTAACATGCACTATTTTCTGGTGATTACATCTGATATCCCCCCGAAAATGTGGCGCATGTGATAGACACAGGACAGAATTTGGGTACATTCTGCTCAGACTTAGTGACTATAGGGAGTATCCAAACATCAGTCGTGGTGTCCTCTCAATACGCGTCATGCGGTATACTGTATGAACTTCCACCAATGACATGTGATCAAACCCCAAACTCAGCGGGATAGGGCAACATATACCGTATACGCCTGTTTTGGAAGAGACCAGCCCTATATATACCATAAGTTAATTGAATAGTCACGTAAGGTTAGCATCCTGATGAGGTATCGCGCACTTCGTTTTTGCACGTTTCTGAGTTATGCTGTGTTTAATATTTTCACGTGAACATTTACACGTTTGTACACGTTTCTGAGTTAAGCTGTGTTTAATATTTTCACGTGACTGTGCAAATGACTAACGGTATAGTATAGCTGTGTTCTATTACTACTCGCAAGCGCCCTCTTGTGTTTCATATGATATCTCTGTTTTTTTAACTAACAGCTTTCATAGTTGGCGGAGTCTACTGTGCTGATGCACTATATCAGCTGAGCGATTCTCATCATTCTGGTTTTTAGGGTCTCATCTGTTGTAAAATTCCTGATAACACGAATGTACTGTCTTTTTTCCAAGAAAAACCTGGAGTGTTGGCAACATTTGACAATGGCTATCTTTCAGCATAACCGGGACCATCAGTCAAAAAACTATGAAAAAATACTTCCCCTCAAATTTTCACAGAATGACGAAGATATTTCTGACGTTTTCTCAAACTCAGAGATTCCCGTCTCAAGTTTCTTACAAGTGGTATGTATATTTCTAAGTAAATAGCCTCACTGGTACCATATGAAATTCTAGTGTGTTGTTCGAAATATATGAGAAACCAGAAAAAAATTCTGCCGGTACTCGGTCCGATCTACGTTATGCTGCTATTTCGAAGCTGAGCTCATCGAGTACAGAAGTCTTTCTATGGAGTAACCGAAATCTCGGTTGTAATTTGATCTGGATTTACACCATGAGTTACGAATGGTACTGGATGGCCACGCGATTAACCTATGGAATGCGCGAACACTATATTTCTTTTATTGAATGTTCTACTGAAATTTCAGTAGGAAAGCGTTATGTGCTTGTTACTCGCACCGTATAAATTTACACTAAGTCATTGCATATTTTGGGCCGGAACGTATAACAATATGGAATGCAACGTGCTTGTTGAGTCTGAATCGCAAAAATCCATCCAATTCTTTCCACGTTGTTCCATTAGAATCATTAGAGAGCGAGAATAACAGAAATTGTCAGCCGGGCTGACAATTTCTGTTATGTATACAACCGAAGCTCTCTCGTGCTACGACAGCCAGTATCGAAATCAAATTGCAACGAATATTGTTCACTTCCTATACGACCGTCTCTAATCGATATTCGAACCCAAGATATAAACAAAACTCATGAACCACCTTTTCACCATTGCTCAGTTGCCGCCCGCAGCGCATTCTTGACATGAACACCTCAGAGCATGCAGAGTGCAGAGACAAAACAATTCGGAGATCGGAGATCGGTCATGGACCACAACTATGTTACATTGTGATGTGACGAATGAATCTCTAAATTTAAAAATGTACCATATTTTCATCTCACCTGGCTTTTTGCTATATCCGGGGCGAAGATTACCATTTTGTGGGCATTAATAACATAGGAGAAGATGAGAAATAAGAATACAATAGACATGGCTGTACCAAAGGGGGTTTCCTGTAACACAAGTTGTATTTGTAGGACGACAACACGAAGAACGTTATACTGTTAGTCAATTTTACAGTCACGTAAAACATGTTAAACACAGCACAACTCCGAAACGTGCAATGACAAAGTGCACGATGTTTCATTAGAATCCTAACTTTATGTGACTATTCAGTTGATGTATATAATAACTGGATTGCTTGTCAAATGTAGTAGTCCTCTGAAGCACGTTATAACGCATCATACACGAGTCCAAATGAAAAAATTGAAATGGACCAAGGAATATCTCTACTCCCGTTTTTTGTAAGTGTTTGAATGTCATTAGAACAAACTAAAGAAAGTATTGAATTACTTCTCACCATTCTGTGCATATGTACAATACTAGAAGTTAAATGAATGGTGGCGTAAAGTTAGTAACGTGCACTTTGTTGTTGCAGGTTTCTAAGTTATGCTGTGTTTCATGTGATACGTGACTGTGCTCTGTGCAATTGACTACCGAGTGGTCGACTGGTTGTGTGCGCGCTAGCACTCAAAACACCATGGTTCGATCCCACTCGGCGCGGTATCTTCATGGCGGACCGCATGAGCTGGTAATAACGCTCACCCATGCCTAGTTTCTCTTCTACGGACCCCCCACCCCTCTACGGATTCATCAGTGATAATTGTCTTGGTTGTTAGTTGAATAAAGTATCACACGGCTGGAATAGTTGCCGTAAAAGATTATTATATTATTATTACCACAGTATATTCCTTCTCACTCCTATCAGGACCCCTACAGTATGAATACAAAATTTCAGTTTCTATCTTTCTTCCAGTCCGTTTTTTATAATTATTACCGTGTTAATTTGAAAATTAGCTCAATATATCAGATCAAGCCCTACGATGTGACTCAAAACTACCATGCCTACAGACGTCAGAGGAGAACTAACTTTGAACTCTCGCATAACCGTAATTTGGTGTGAGTATTCATGTAATATACTAATCACAAAAAACAATATAACATTAGTAGCCATGTAATAACGTCACCAAGTTACTTGAAGGCAACAACAGACTACAAAATTCCTTGCAAGGAGGAGAAGGTAGATAATCTTGTATTCTGCAACAACCTGATAATATCTTGAACATTAAAATGGAATCCTTGATAAGAATGTGTGCACTAGCCAATTGGGGACCAACAATCACGTGCCACTATGTTTGATATAGCCCTCGTATCTCCTACGTGTTCAGCTACAGTATACAGCGAAGTAATATTATGAGGATCACTTCTGTAATCCGCCATAACTTCATGAAAAACTAATTTTCCAAGTAAAAACAAATGATCATTTTGACCAGTATCATGTTTGCAACAATATGTGCGCAGACCGAATAAAACTCTTCTGGTCGAAACTCGATTTTGGCTCAAACTCGAAATTTATTTCTCGATAACAATCCTGGTTATCATTTTGTATGTATGAACCGCATAATTTCTGTCAGTATTTCTCCGGTCGCAATCAATCAGCCCCCAATAGTTGTCGACACTGCTTTTCCCCCATAATATTCAATTCAAATGACATGAGCGAAAATTCAAAATTATCTTTATAGAAACCACAATTAACAACAATGAAACAAGACTGATAAAGGGAATATTGGATATAAATCAAAACAAATTTTTTCAAGTGCGAAAAGACAAAACTAACAACATCAATAACGACACTGAAATGTGCGTGAACAACAAGAACAAATGAGTAACAAGGATACAACTTGAAGACCATTAAGCGAGGGAAAGGCACGTTAGACACGTGTGTGAGTACGCTTTCGTATTCAGATGTCTGTCCCACGGATCACGTGACTGAATAGCAGTCAACGAGAATGCACCAGAAGGTAGAGAAGAGAACGAGATATATGACCTGGCCGTTGTGAAAAATTGTAAAAGCGGCAGGGAAAATCACAATTTCTTCTAAAACAGAGATAGATGCCAACTTTTATAATATTTTCAATGTAAGCTTATATGTTACCCCTAGAGATAGAGGGAAGCAGCGAAGACGATGTCTCGTTTGATGGCCGCGCGGGCTTTCTCCAACTTCTCCTCCAACTCCTTGTTGTCCATCGACTTGGCCGCGTTCACCTGAATGCAACATACAATTATACTCATTCATACACCGCCAAGGCCCCTCATAAAAGGGGGAGTCGCGAACAAATCCTTGTGAAAAGTAGGGGTCACGAGCTGTCAACTAACGATTTTCATACAAAATCAGCTATAATCGTACGGAATATAGTTGAATATCGCCGCTTTGGGGGGTCGCGACACGTGAAAATACGGAGGGGTCACGAGAATTTTGAAGGAATGACAGGCCCTTGGCGGTGTATGTACTCATTAATAATAATGACGTAGATCTTTTATAAAAAAGATGGTTGCGAACAACTATCACAAAAAGGAGGTGCCCACTACCTAGGTAGTTCGAACGTTTTCCTTCAAAAGTACATAAAAATGACAGTTTTGGAGCGCTCGCCGCTCAGAATGACGAGTCGCCAAATTTGGGCTTGGTAAACTTAGACTGCGTATGGCCAGAGCTCATTTCCAATTTCCAAAATTATCCCGAATTCGAATTGCGCAATTACTAGACCAAATTACTACAAAACTCACCATCTCACGCAAAACTTCTTCCAACCGGCGGAGACAACGAATAATGGATCCTGGAAAGATATATCGGTTTCAAACAAAGAACTTGTATTTGTTCTAGGACAGGCCATTCCTTTTGGGTCCAAGATAAAAAAAACTTGTTAAAACTAGCGAATTATTACATCATTCTCATATTTGTTCGCTATTCAACCTGTTTATAGATAATTTTCGATACAAAGGATTATCATTAAGTGCATGTGCCAAAAAGGTCAAGCGTAAAAAGAATACGGGGGTACAGAAAAAGTGAACTACACATCTTCTAGTATGACAATAGTACCAACCTTCGAAGACGTCCGTCGTCTTCATAATCTCTCCAAATGACATTCCAGTTACCCATTGGTTGACCACATCCATTAATCCGGGCTGAAAATTTTGTTATAAAAAATTGGATTCACAATTTATGTGGCCACATCTAGCCAACACAAACTACACTTATTTATCGCAAATCAGAAATCAATGATCATGTTGCGCGTCTTGCTGCATATAATGGCAACACTTATATTGACAGAAGTTTTTACACAGTAGGATGTATTATGTGAATTTGTCAATTCACGTACACGGTAACAGAAAGGATTGTGCCACGAAATGTGAGCTGATGAGGAACAAATTACATTCGGTTACACATGTAAAGCTAGGCAGACATTTTCTATAAGAACTTTTCCTTAATATATCCACACCAGTTATCCTCGAACTTCATACACAGATAAAATCAAAAGATCACGAAGTGTGCGCCAACCTTGAATGAGTCCACGTAGGCGTCCTCGACAATCTCCAGCTTGCACTCATTGGAAACTTTTGCGATTTTACGTGCATGTTCCTGGAAACGAAAAAAGTTGAATGTGACAACAGACAAATATCGAAGACGATGCCAAAACCGTATTAGCAACGGCCATCTTTGTTCTTTGATTAGATTCCATCCATGAAGGTCAGTCAACCGAAATCAGATAACATACATGAAGTGTTCGAAGACAGCCAGACAGCTCATCGGCAAGTTTCGGAGTGGGCGCATTCTCCTGGAAAGCAACTAGTCAACATGTGAATCGATATTGCAACTGTAGCACACTCTACAGATTGTACCAAAGAATCATAATTTCACCACTTGGAAACGTAAGCAAATATTTGTCATTCATGAACTGTTTCGAAATCAAACACCCTTACCCATTTTCGCCAGCTTTTGCGGGCATATTGCAAATTGCATATTCTACAATCAATTTCAGTTTATCATTAAAAAATCTCAAACTTTTCCATGATAAAATAGTTGACGAACGAATAAAACTACAGTAAACCTGAATAAAGTTACTTGGTGGCAAACAGGAATCACAGAAACAGGAGGTCAGATGAACATTTTACAAACACATCGACAGTGGTTCTGATCATGTCATGCTTATTGATTCAGTGAACGGCATTCATCCACGAATCATGTTTTCTCCACTGAAACGCGAACATAATAGGCTGACGTGAAGAGTATGAACCGGTTACCTGGAATACGAAGCAGGACATGAGGGCAACCAGGTGGCCGGCCGACAGGTTGGTGAACACTCCCGCGTACAGCATCTCCGTCAACATCAGCTCGTCCGAAGCTGACAACTCGCAAGCGACACGACCCTTCAATTACACATTTGCTAAATAAATAAATACAAAGACAAATCTCGCACAGCGCTTCGCGCTGCGCGCGATATATATATATGCATTTATTTTTTCATGACTCGATAAATCAACAACGATACCAACATACCACTCACATGTGACTGTCCTACGAAGGGAAGCCCGTTTTTCTTCAAATATTTGTGAGAATGCATTATTTTGCATTACAAATATGTCAATACTATTGGGACGTGGGACAAGTTTACTGAAGTAGGAGGGTACCTTCATCTCAATCGTGTCCTGCTGCGTGCAGTACTGCATTCTTCGTAGAACTCGTTTGCGGTGGTCCAGCTCTTCCAGCTGTTGAATGGCCATAGCCTTCTCCAACTCGCCGTTCAGCACCTTCAGCTCACGACGCATTTCCTCCTTCAAACAAAACTCAGTGTCCATAACTTCGAAGCTATTTCCACTGAACTGAACACAAGCGAAACAGCCAATTTGTCCAGCAGCTAGTTCAACTAGCACTGAATTAGAAACGCTGTCTAGTCACTTACCTTAATCTCCCAGTCTGCCTTTATTTTGGAGAAATCGGCGCGCTTCTTGAGTTGATGTTCATCGCTGAAATAGAGCACGAATGAAGAGTGGTATTACTGCAACCAATCCATCGTTTTCATGCCGCGGCCACTCGAACACCACGATTACCATCCAATTACGTGATTTTACGTATTTGCAAATTCAATCTACCAAAGTACAAACGAAAAAAACAGCCTACCTTCGCTTCTGTAGCTGTTTCATTTTCTCGTAAGTGCTCTTCAGAACCTCTTCCCCAATCTTCATATCAACCACCGGATCGAGAAGAGGGATACTGTCGTTGAAACGGCGTTTCGCCTCCTGAAATAACCTGATATATTATCGATGACAAGTTGAATGTGATAAGTAGCTGCTGACTTTTCAGGTTTGTTTTGGTTAGGTCGACGAGTACTTGAACATTTACTCACTCTTGAGACCTGATTTCAAAAACTACGTTCCCCAGAAAAGTCATATGATGTATACCACGTGAAGGTGACACGTAAATCGAGATGAATAGCTTACAGTTATCATTCTCTCCACAGTCTGTCTGTTGGAGACTGGTCTCAGATCTTGGGGCAGCTTGATTCGAATGGCACTAATCTCCTCCACACAATCCAATGTCATGGGGACCACTTCCCACGTGCCCTACAAACATCAAATGTAGAAAGAATATGGATTTCACAGAAAAACCATTCGGGGTTATAGTGTATTCTAGTCTATATTTGAGAACAAAAATGTGAAGCTTAAAAACAGACTATAATGCACTATCAAACAAGAAGATGGTCACATTCGATGCATTCATCTCCGTGTCTTCGAGATGCGCTAATAATTTACTCCTTACAAAAACTGATGGTTTCAAATTGGATATATTTTATTGTGGAAAACACGCAATGCATCCGAAAAAACTGTATATTGAATAAAGCAATAAAGAGAACACCATCAGTACGCAGTAACAAAAAGCAAAAAGGATCACTCGAATAATCTATATTACCTTTTCTCCGAGTTTCGGTGGTCGAACTGTACTAGATACGGACGTCTTTTCGTCTCCGAGGGAAGATGGGTCGATTCCGACAAGAACCTGAAGACAGGCGTTGATTAGAAGTCACAAAGAGAGCCACCCGAATAGCAGAAATACAATACAACAACGTAAAATACTAAACAACTTGTGCTGTTTATATACAAATTAGGGGTTTATTGTACAATCGTCCCCCCTCCCCCCCTTGAGCCGAAATGGGTTGCAATCCGATCCGTAGTACAAACACCCTCCACCCCCATGGGGGGGGGGGGGTGATTGTACAACGTCCTTCTTTACTGCAGGTTTGGATTGAGTGGGGGGCAATTGTTAAACAGGTCCGGGGTTGTACTATTACCCCCAATTTTGTATTGTGGGGGGTGATTGTTAAACGTCGACATTGTACAATTACCCCCCATTTACAATCACCCCCCTCTCTATAGGGAATCGTATTGGGAGGGGGGGGGGGGGGGGGGGTGATAGTACTACGGGGGGGGGGGGGGGGGGGCAATTGTACAATTTTCCCCAAATTAGTATAAACAAGGTTACTACAACAGAAACCACTGCACACTCATTGAAGCTACCACAACTATATACATGGCTTGCCATGTATATACATTGTTTCACATTACGATTTTTCAATCAAAAAGATCGTCCGTAAATATGCGACGATAACTTTATGTATTTATTTGATGCACTACGAGGTGCGACTATAACGACCAATTTTAGCTTGCCCATGTTTATTTCAAATGTAACAAAAAGTACCTCAATAATGTACAACATTTCGCTTGGTTCGTCTGGATTACTTTTCCTTCGGAAATTGACGAGCGTCCCCCAGTTGAAGTCCAGCGTTCCAGCCGCAATCTGTAACCATAGCCACATAAGCTTGCTACTGCTTACATAATGATAATTCTATCTTTTACTCGATAAGATTTGTAATTCTTAACACTCTCTACGTTAGCGAAACAACGATATGGCGGTAACCTCAAAAAGTGGAAAAATTGAAATTGATTAACAGCCAATTCAACTATACCTAGGGCGGTAGAATTCTTAATTGTTAGCAGAGTAGGTCAACAATTGACGGAACTATCAATCAAACCGGTAGAGCGGTAGAATTAGGGAACAATTGTAATGAACACAACTCACCCGCACGAGACGACCTGCGTGTAGAAATGGCACCATATACTTTGGCTGAGTGATAATCTTTTTGATTGTCTTCCGGTTGCTGATGATCTGAAAATACATAATACATTATGAGATTATGAATGAAAACAAACACACAGGATTTATTTTCAATTTATTAATTACCTGTTTCTCCATATTGAAGAGGGCCGTCAAATCATCTTCCATTTTCACGTCAGTCGAGTCGATTGTTTTGGAGAGATCATCGATTTCTAGAAAACGCTCTCATTATTATGAGGAAGCTTATTGGCTCCTGCTTATATATGCGATATCACGGTTGACGAACTAATCCTCAACCTTATCACTGGCTGGACGTGAAAGGGGAATTCTTAACCATCCAATGATTATCAAAAAGTCGTTAGAGGAGTTATTCACTTTCTCAATCACACAATGTTTTCTACTATGACGTGATAATTGTTTCAAATGTGATTGATGTTTCTACTTGTAATAATGATCTTTGGTGCATTAAGTTTAAGTGGTTACTTTCAGTTTCATTTATCATTAATATTTCTCGTTTCTGGTCAGAAGATGTGTAGTACATCTGCGTTTTACACATGAGAGATGTTCAACTCTTCTGGCCGTCCAAATAACACAATTCCGCCCATAGTCTATGCTCCTGCTAGCGGACAGAACTAGAACTAGCTGAGGAAAAGGCTCACTCTGCTTGATCTGGGGAATATTATCTTGATTCTGGAACTGGAAGAAACTGCGTTCCAACATGAACTCCGGATTGATTCCATCTACCCTCATTAGATTGAGAACCATATTGTAGGTGAGGCGGAACTGCGAGTTCAGCGGGTCCGTCGCACCCTGTAACAAATAAAACAACTGAACACTGTCCAAATTCAAACCAGACTGATTTCTAGGGTAGTAACATCTATCGTAGACAAACTTAATCCTCTAGGGGATCCTCTGAGGGTAAATGTAAAACACCCACGTAATAAGCAACGAAAAATAGGTGGATCGCCGAACCAGTGCTGGTTAGTTGGAGAGTATGCGGATTAAAAGAAACACAAGAGAAATGATTCGACAACAAAAAGAATTGAGAAGGATTTTCGAGGGAAACAACACTCTTGCCATCATTCGGACTTTCGAGTCTTCCGGCTTTATTTTCGTATTCAACCCTTGAACTAACTTGTGTTCAATCACTCAATAAATATCATATTCCAAATGTACCTTGATGATATGTTTTGCATCATCGCTGCTCATTTTCGAGTCCACCATCAGAATCACCAGACCACGATCATCCTTTCCACGACGTCCTGCTCGTCCCGACATTTGGATATATTCACCAGATGTTATCCACCTCAAACAATGAGAAGTAAGCCACTTAGTCATAGATCAACATCACACAAAAATATTCATCTTGTTTCAACCATAACTCATACACAACGAATCTTCATTATTATAGGGACTGTGACAGTGTCCTGACATCAAACAACAGTTCGAGAGGGTGTTAAACAAATAATAGGAGGTATAGCTGACACCTGTGGGTAATAGAACCTCGATAGCGTTTGAAATAAATTATGCTCATAAAAATATATTTCTCTATAAATGGTGAAAAGCAAAACACAGCATAAATTACCTGTTCTCTTTTCCATCGAACTTTCGTGCTGATGTGAAGAGAACCGTTCGCGCGGGCATGTTGAGTCCCATTGAAAAAGTCTCCGTCGCGAAAAGTGTCTGAAAAAATAGTGACGCATAAAAATGCTTTGTTATATAAATGTCCTTTACAGAATTGCGCAAAGTTATAGGCTCTCCCATTGAGAGGTGCCAAAGCTCAAAAAATTAATAATCTCTAGACATCATGAGTCCCAGTCCGGATTTTCGAGAATTTGAGCAATCCACAGGCGGGTAACCGAGGGAGGTACCGCCCATTTTATTGAAATACGACGGTGAAACGTCTGGGAAATTCTTTCATTCCAATTCAGATGAGAAGAAGAGTTGATGTTACCTTCAACAATCCCTCTCCGAACAGGATCTCAATAACTTCCTTGAGAATAGGAAGGAGACCAGAGTGATGAACACCGATACCACGCTTCAGAAGAGGTAGAATCTGTAATCATACCCCAGTAAAATTGTCCTAATAGTAAGAAAAACTAGTTTTTTTTTTGCGGAAAACGAAAAAAAAGTGTTGCAAAATCATTGATTTTCACCGGTTTGAACCTAAAAAAACGGACTCCGTACAATATCTCGAACACTCGAACATTATAAAATCCAATACCTGTCCGATCTGTGGCAGTTTCTTGTCATCATCGGACAAAAGATCGATTGCACTGTTGTAGATTTCTCCCACCATGCGTTTCTCGTCATCTGAGAATAATTCCATACTCTTCCAAAAGTAATGTTATCTCATATTCGCAAGCAATATGAATTTTGCTAAATACAGCAAGTATAATACAGTAAATGAAAAAAAAATGAAGAAACGAGTAATTTTAACGTCTTCAAATCTAGAAACGGATACCTTTTTAGCAAACAGTCGACCTTACTGGTGTTTGCCGGCAAGTGACGTTCAAAACATCACTTCAACAAACTCGATTACCAATCAATATCCGTACCAGTATTGAAATCCATGTCCTTGAGTGAAATGGCATATGCCTCGCATTCCTTACGACTGAACGAGAAAATTATACACGGCAGCATCTCACGTTCCTTGATGGTACGAATAATCTTCACGACATTGGAGTCACCTGCGAAAAAAAACATATAAATCGACTCTCCGATGATCATTAAAATAGCTATTAAATTAACATATCCCATGTTTCCAAATATTGGCAACCGGAAGAAGTTATAACCTTCACAACAAAAATTTCAGTTTGTCGCTAACGCGCATGACAGGGCGCAAGCTTGTAATCGTGAGACCAGAAAGATTCTTTGTCAGCAACTATTCATCAGCGCGATAATGTGTATAATCCTCGTGTTTTTGAATAATATTTAAAACTTTCTAGTTTTTCTTCTAATTCAATATTTAATATAGAAAAATACATAGTTTTATGCATTACATTCGAGGGACCATAACTGTTTACCTACCTGATGTGCCGCCCTTTCTGCCTCGCTGCAGTCCCCCCTTCGCCTTATCTCCCGTGTCTGCCAATCCACTCATCGCCTGCGTAAACTTGTCGTCTCGGAATTCACCCTGAGAAAACAGCCGATATTATAGATGTTGTTCATCGAAAGCATGTCTTAAATCGGGTAACAAATTACACGTGCAACTCTTTCTGGGTAGTACACTGTGGAAGTCCTTCGGGGGCAGGAAACAGAGAAACTCGGAAGTTAGCTTATTGATCACGCTCCACTCATGGACCTCTGGTGCATCCCAGAATCACACAAATTTCATCGAGCACCTAGAGATATATGATGCCATCCTTAATGCTTAGATTCGTCGGCTTATTCACAAGAGGATGGAAAGCTCACCTTCATGTTGACAACTTCGTAGAGCCCGTCTCCTCCAGCGGGGAAGATGAAGTGCTGAAGGGGAGTTGGTCGATAGTCGGTGTAGACCACGTGACATGCCTGCTGCTTCAGCCACGTGACCCATTCTATAACCGAACGCATCATTTCGTGATTTACATGTCGTTAGGCAAACAAATAGAAAAATTCTCTAACTTTTCATGTCAGCACTTTATTGTCATTATAAATATTGAACTCACGGGCAAATTGCCGAGCATTCGGGATGGTAGCGGAAAGGAAGACATGATGCACGTTGGATGGCATCAGAATAATAGTCTCCTCCCACACAACTCCACGTTCTGAAATAGAAAAGACCAAGTTAGCCATGGCATATGATATCACTGTGTTAATCATGAATGTCATTTCTAAGAAGTAAACTGAGCCAACTTCTATATTACCTGAAAGCATACAACTTGCAGAGATAGGATTAAAATGAGCTTAATGTAATATACAAAAAACCAGACCCCCCGAAAGGGTAAGCATTTCTGCTCAGACCGGTCTTTGAACTGGTACACCCCCGCCCCATATTGCCCTAATTATTCGGCTGTCTTATTTTCCTACCTTTATCTCGCATGTAATGAATTTCGTCGAAAACGACAAATCCGATTTCCCTCATAAGCTCGGATCCTCGATAGAGCATGGAACGAAGAATCTCAGTTGTCATCACAAGACAGGATGCATCTGGATTCAACGTCACATCTCCTGCAAGAATATGCCTTCTATAACTTGTATTATTCTATTACGCGATCGTACAGTAAAACCTTGACAGAGTAATTTGAAAATAAAAACATTCTTCGCTGCGTAATTAGCTCATTTCCAACATGTCACCAGTCACCACTGATAGATCGGCCACGCATCAGACACGAATTCTAATTGAACTACCTGTTTGTGTGTTGTATTCGTATAAGTCTTGAGAACACACCCTAAATGCCTCAGAGTTTTGACTTTTTCAAACAGGGGGGGGGTTTGCTCTCCCCCCCCCCCCCCCCCCCCCAGCCATTATAAGGGGGTTTTGCCCTTAATTTAGAAAATCGCTAAATCAGACAATTTTTGAAGGGGGGTTTTGAGTTGAAAAGCTCTGATGACCATAGAGCCCATGCGCCCCATGCAGATAAATAAGGATCATGGCTGAACTTACCAGTCATTAGTCCGACATCGCCAAACTCCTCCTCCAATTCTCGATATTTCTGATTAGACAGTGCTTTGATGGGAGACGTATAGATCACACGCTGCTTGTCACGCAGACATTGTGCAATGGCGTAGCTGTAATAAACATAAACATACATAAAATAAAACTCATGTTGAAAAATCGAAAACCACAGTCACAAAAATTGTTCAGCTATTTCGGGTAAACCAATGTTCAGAATGTATACATGAAGATGAGAATCGAATGAAAAAGTGAAGGCAAAGAGTAGAGCGCTAGCAAGCTTTGCTACGCATGGCATCCTAAAAAAAATAATATCCGTCAGTAGGTGAAAGAGTTACTCACAGAGCACAGACAGTTTTTCCAGCGGACGTATGAGCGGACACGAGAACAGATTGATTATTCTCGATACAGGTGATTGCCTCTTTCTGGAAAGCGTCCAAAGGAAACGGGTACGTCTTCGCTGGTTCCGTCTGGCGAACCGTCAATGGAGTGAAATCCACACCGGGGGGAAGACATACCTAGAAATGAGAAAATACAAACTTCCCAGAACAAGAAGGATAACAGAACTCATTTTCAGTCAGATAATACAGATGATTTGGATAGCTGTTTGAATCATACGAAGGACAGTTCTCTGGGCACAGAATTACCAGGGTTCGGTTTGAATAGTTTGAAAGCAAATAGAGACAGAAAGCAGCCAAACCTCGTGCGTACAATTTTCGTTTTCCGTTTCGATTGTGTGGATAGTCATATTCTTATTGAAATCGACGGAACTGAAGGGCGGAGCAGCTTCAGATTTGTTCGCCGTTTCGACGACCCGAGACTGCAATGAAGATATTGTAATCATATTGTAAGTATTAGGTGAAAGCCAGCTATTAATGTTTGACAATTCAATCGTTTCGTTAAAGACTGGGGATATGCGCCCACTTGACGCCTTCATTCTATACAAAACTGGAACGCTACAGAGAACATGTTTATTCTTTATCGAAAATTCAAACAGAAAACTAAGAACGTACATATTTGTTGTAGTTCGAAAATCAATAATACTACAATCTCAACAACTCCAGCTATCATGATCATACTTACTTTCTTTGTAATTGGCTCCTCAAAAGATCCCATATCACCAGTCGCCATTCGTTGAAGAAAATCACTCGCATGATTACGAGCTTCGGCTTCGCGCTCGACCTCTAGCTGTAAAACACGGTGTGACCGCTCAATGTATATGACCCGTATTCACCAATCTTTTTAAAGCTTTTTTTACCTTCCCGGGACATTGGTGAATACGGCCACTGATAAAAAACGGCAGTGGGCAGTGATCAGATAGGGGCCTTCACAGAGGTGAAAGGCAAGATGCACGTGATAATGTATAGCTCCATTTGGGAATACATGAAAACGTTATAGACAAACCACAAGTTCTAATTTTCAACATCAACAAGAAACGTTATGAGCAAACCACAAGTTCTGGTTTTCAACAAAATACAACCATCCAACAAATGCCAGAGTTGGTGCAATACCTGTTTCATCTTATCAGCAGCGGGATCAGTATTGCTCGTGGTGGGCTTTGCGATATCGGGCTTCGAATCCTCGAATCCACCGAAGAGATCATCATCCATTACCTAATTTTTTTTTTAGAAAAATTCAAATATCACTTTTTACCATAGGCTGAGTACACAGCAGTCAGTTTCTACGCCCTAAAGGAAGGAGACGCGCCAGAGTGGACCGATTAGAATGAAACAAAATGCATTATTAGAAACTGAACATTCATCATATGAAAATAACGCACAAAATATCTGCTGAGATTTTTTTTCCCGAATTTTTCAAACGTGAAACGTCACAGTCAACATCTCTTACGCAAGTTAAGATCGCACCCACAGTAAAATCATCTGTACAATGTTGCTGTGTTCAACATTGAACATTCTGACTTGCTAAAGGAGAACAGGATGACCATGCTCAGCAAGGTACGCGACGAATGACAGGTCACCGACTGTCGAAATCACCGACATGTCGCGACACAAACGGAATCGCGGGCTTGAAACTGATAATTACGTATCTAAGCTCATGTTAGTGAACTTTAACTCGATGGAGACTACATAGTGTGATATCCTGCAGTGATCAGACTCAAATAGGTTCAGTATAACTTTTATATAAAGCTCTTAAAACTCGCCAAAATGCCAAAATGAGTGAAAAGTCAAACTTGACGAAAAAATACTTTAAAAATGAGAATGGAGAGTTTATAGGAGAATTTACTTTTTGTTTATCAAAGTTGACCATTCATTCTACCCCTCTCCACTCAATTGTTCGAAGAATACGAAATTCTAACACTCATAATCGATAATGAAAAACACCACTATTAACCGTTTGGTGATTGCATTGGGCGCCGCGAACCCGTACAGCTTATATTCAGCTTTTGTCAGTCAATACTACATACTATTGTGCTATATAAACGTTGATTACATATTCTGTTTACATACTTTCATCGTTAGCAACTACTACTTTCAGAAAAACTGTCAGAAACGAACTACAACCGAGTGAAATTCAGTATATAGTAGGGAAATCGTGTTAAATTGAGTGAAATATGTCAAATTCACCTCCAATTATCAAATAAGCTAGGAAGTACATATAAAAATGATCACCATTCCTCTTTTCTCTCACAATAGCGAGAATTTTCTGATATAAATGAGGGTATAACTGAAAAAATTTGAATAATTTTTCCCGCCGTCGCGACATGTCGGAGCCTGATTCAGGAATTTCGACAGTCGGTGAGATTTCGACTGTTTTGGCGTTCCCGTCGGTGGCTGTCATTGACACAAAACCTGCCGAGTGTATTATCTATGGCGAAAATATTTTAAATTCGAAAGTATTTTACATATTATATATTCCGCAATGCTTCGTTTTCCCCGAAGTGTTTGACATTTTGGGCGTGACGTCCGCTTTTTGGCGGGGCTTTCAAATTTTCCAAAACATTATTATTATTACAAAACATCCTGAGAGCAATATATATATATATATAATAATGCACATATATTTGTTGATTTCCATGTAGCTTAAGTCGACTATGTCACTTTTTCAATTGTGGTTCACAGCAGTTATCATGTTTTCTTTGCTGAGGCAATGGTTTTCTATTCTCACGTGACACAACTCTTTTGGCATGTCTTTAATGCTTTTCTACTTATTTTTGAAACAAATAATTCATTAAGTCAATGTGCATGATTTGAGTAATCTGGTACTAAAATTTTCACTACTGTCGATGAAAAACACATTTTACTGGCTCACGTTAACCATTGTTTAGTGATTGAACCATTACTATTTCCAGAGGCGTCGATGATCTGCGAAGGGTCCCATCGACCACCTTCGCAATATATTGTGGCCTCCGGAACATCCCACTGTCTTATTCCCAACGAATATGACAGGAACATTTATGCAGAATGCAATTATGTGGGAAATAGAACCCTCATAAGATGTCGTCAAGTTCGTCATAAGGAAGATCTGTTGAAGAATGGCGGACAATGTGAACGAGTGAGTCAGATACACCGAAAAATTTAGAGTTATTGAGACAGAACAAATCTCCATACCTCTCTTCTTAGGTATTTACTCATACCAGTAAAGTAGTCCAAATAGTCAGCGAGAAAAACGGACTATTATGAAAAATTGTCGTTGCGATCTTATTGCGAAATCATAAATTTTAAATCTGACTGAAAACAAACTATTTGATGTCGAATAGTCACCTTACTGGGGTGTATGTATTTAATCCAAGGGATTTCAAAAGTAGCCCACGTGCGCACCGTGAATAACTAAAAATCTTATCTTTTTCAGCATCAAACATTCGCGAATACCTTGAAAAGAAAGTTCATGAAGAATAAAGCAAGACTCGAACTGGAGGGAACGAGGAAGATGAAGTATAAGCCTGTTCTACGCACAACCGAAATGATAAGGTATGTGATTGTCGCGCATGATATCCTTATACTCAAGCAATGATGTCCGAATAGTTAGAAAACGTCAAAAAGGGCTATCCGCCAATACCGGAAGAGTGTGATTTTGCGCATATAAATACTCATTAAATTGTGATTACTGTAAGTGTGAGTCTCGGTGTGAGGGCAACAGTTAAACACCCCCTCCACATGAAAACCGAAAAGTAATAAGCCCCCCCGCGCCCTAGGTAATTACCAAATAAACATAGAATGAAGAATGAACCTAGAATGTAAAAGTTGTTGGATCCTCCTAACCCAGTTAAAGGAAAAGATAAGGACCCCCGGTCATATAACCGAGATATCGCTCCTATGGTGATTACCATTCTCGATGGACATTCGCGACGACTATTCTCATTTGTTAGGACTTTCTTCCGTTATGTATCTTTTCTATTGGCCACACCATGCTAATGAAATAAAAGTATTTTTGATGGAAATTTCTATTCTCGTACCTCATACCTCAATCTAAAACGGATTCCCTTGCCTCAGAGGTTCTCTGACCTTACTCGTTTCTGATGTGTCGTTGTTTTTCAGTGACGAAGAAGATTATTTGATGCCAGTGATGGAATGGATTTCGACTTCATACAAAGTCGATACTGTCTATCACGACTCACCGGAGGACGATAGCCTGATTCCTCTCAGGTTCGCATCTGAATGAAGAGGGGAGAAGATAATTGTCGTAATAAAAATAGTTAGATTCTGAGCATGAATAACCTTAAGCTCAAGAAAGGATAAGGGCTGAAAGACTGGTCTAATTCGCATCTATTGACCATGTTTTGGATCCTTCATACGATTGAATATAGATACCGAAAACGAATAACGCGGATTCCGATCCGTTTGATATAAACGCCAAAAGTATAGTAAAATCGGTATCGAATAGTCCAACTACCATACTTATCATACCTGATTAGTTATGATTATTACTGGTAGATCATATGAATTTGAAAATTATCAACATCAAGTAGGTTTTTTTTCAGAAATGCAGGAGTGTACACAGAGAAGGAAGTTCTCCGTTTCCGTGTCGCCTTGTTGGAGAGGGAAATTGAACATTTGAACACGTACAGCGAGGCCTGCCAAGAAGCCAGTCGCAGAGCAGCTGAAAATGATTTGGAACCAGCAAAGACGAAGAGAAAACGTGAATTATTTTCTGATGTTCTTAGTCTGACTGTGAGCATTTTTGATATGTTTGAAGCAAAGAGCAAACCCGAGTTCACTCGAAAACCGGGCTCCTTTTTGCCAATGACGGGAGGAATAATGATTCATTTTGACGAAATAAAAAATAAGAACAAAACATTTTTTCAATCAGGAAAACGTATTACGTTTTATATAATGGTCACACCTGGCTGGTATCAGATGAGATTATCATTGGAGCCTTGATGATCGATTCCAAAACAAAATGTGACTTTCTGTCCTCTTGAGATTCATTATACTTGTTATATAGTTTACCGTTTGCAGTCATACAATTGGATGGAGATGCTTTGAAGCAGTATGCGGCTGGAAACGTTTATCAGAAAAGTAATACCCAGGAGAGTGTTCGTCTTATGAACATGAAGAAGGCTTGTGAAAAAGGCGGCACATCACTTTATGGGAAGCGGGTGAGTTACATATTTGAAATACGCCTTCATTACTCCATTTTGAACTTTTCCGAGAAGAAAAAAAAAGTTACCTGCTGTTTGGTACTGCGTATGCTTACTCTTTGGCCTTGATCCGGAAATATATCGTGCTTTCATAATCAAACTAGTAAGGATCATGATTTATAAAAATCGCCCTCTGAATTTACCATATATTTTCTTCCATCATTTTTTGGCATTGAAAGGTCAGTAGTGATTAAAATCAGAACTATTTCCCGCAGTGTTTTACGGAACTGGAAGTTTGGTTTAAATCAGGGTCACGTGCACAATAGGGCTAAAAATTAAAACTGAGATAAATATGCCTAATTCCTACTAGAAGTGGTGACAAAGAAACGGTGATTGTGTGAAAGCCAACTTCAACATAATGTTTATTATGTGTGTGATCGAAATGAAATTCGGCGCTCTCGTATAGTAATTGGACGCCCTGTAATTATATACCATCTGATAATAAACCTAATTTTGTTATTTCAGTTTTCGGTCAGCACGTGTGCTTTCGGGAGAGAGAAGGAGACCATTACTCAAGTAGTGGACGAAACACTGAAGCGAATGGTATCTTTAGTCTGCGGGGAAGATAGTATGGAAAAAGAGGCGAACGATCATTCCAAGTGCACTCTACCCACTCTTCCTGGCACGGATTACTGCAGAAATCGTATGTTTCGTTCTTAATGTTCCGAAAATCCAGACAGAATCAGTTTTCAGGAAACGTTCTCTCACTGTGAGCTTTTCGTTAATAGGTCCGCTTTTCTCAGTTGATTACGTTACGGAAAAGTAGCCTGGCGAATTTGGGAGTATAAAACGTAGTGTCAGCATACTTTCAAGAGCCCTAGATACGCTAGAGATTTATGCTTGTGAGACGTGAGTATGATTAACAGATTGACTTCACCATCTTTTCAGTAGATTCACTGGGATTTATTTTCAGACATCTCACTGAGCGGAAGATCCTTTATGTTCCCGACTTGTGATCACCAGCAGTGTTCCAATGTCGTTTTCTCAGAAACGGACGAACATGGCAGGAATATGTGTCCCGTCCATCGTAAGTTGAATAGTATTTATCAAGTGTCATGCTATGTTTTAGATCTTGCAATGAGCGGTAGAATTACATTCTCAAAATATACAAGAAATCATATTCTCGATTTATCAACCTTTCATTCTATAGTTGTGTTGAAGAGAAACAATTTGCTTAACGTGTGATAATGAGCCTTTCATCGTATCGCACAGGAAGCTGGAGCCGGATTTCAATGTTTTGTTGTTGTAGGTAACATACCATACGAAGCCCGCAATGTGATCCACCTCAGTTTGGGATCTCGGATGCAGGCCGACCGCAACTCGGGTACGATTTACATTGCCTATTTGCTCTTGTATTTGGTTAGTGTGAGCTTGGAATGATTTGTTTATCTCTAAACATTAGTTCTAGTTTACGCAGTTGCTCCTCTGCAAAATGGCAGTTCAGGTCTGTAGTGAGGGTTTGCTTGGCAAAATGTCAGTATTATTGCGCTCTCAAAGTCGAATGTAATTTTTACTTCAGGAATACAAGCGCACGCTGATTTGACTCTGAATTCATTGAAGAGGCCTCATAGTCCGGTAAGTGGTCATGTCTCTGGAATGGATGTTACTTTGTTCTTTCGTATAATTGACAGAAGTAAAATTTGAATTGAATGCATTTTTAGTCATCTCTCAATGTCATTGAGATCAATGTTTTAATTGGTTTCAGTTTACTTCAATCGACGATAGTGATGACGATGTGGATGATTCTGTCATGGACGAGGCATCCAATCGATATTCCGCTGATGGGGTGAGACATCTTTCTGTTTATCTTTTTTATTAATCCCTTTCATTCAGAAAACCCATGAGAATATGTGAAAACCATTTTTTACGCATTCTCATTTTCAGGGGTTCGACTTATTTCCGCATTGCAATTACTTGGGGCCATTGATTGCAAATTGCAACCATATTCCATTGAAGTTGATCAAGAAAATTCAAAAAAAAAAACGGACTGACTTTCCTATGCTTGTTGCAAAATCATGAAGTCTCACGTGGTTAAATCTAAAAACAGACAACCTTTTGCCGAATAGTCGAACCTTACTAGATGTCTAGATCTGGTTTACATGTAGATCTTCTCACTGACTCTTGGGAGTATCAACATATGAGCAACTTAATGTATACACCAGTTTTTCTAATTTTCCGATTGTCAGTTCAAATCGTTTTCAGTTCGTTATTCCATGTTTGTTCATCATTATACTGATAAGTTAATAGTTTATAATTATGTTTCCAGTTCGCCCCTCGCCCGAGCATGTCGAATCGTGCCGCCGCCTTGCTGAACGGCCATTTCGCGTCGCCGGCCGGATCAGCGGCTGGCCTAGTGCCAAGTCATCTGCCACCCGCCGTTCACGCACAACTAGAGAAGGCCAAGTACAAGAGTAGGAGGGAGGCCGAGACACAGAAGTCGGCCAGGTTGGTGGTCATACATGGATAACAACTAAACATAACACATTCCTCATTCTAGTTACATAACATAATACATTATCATTATTGAGACTTTCTTGTGCTTTCAATATTACTCATAATATTCTATCCTTTTTAAAGTCATTGTTATTGGGCTGCTCGGAACAAATTATCGGAAAAGCAATGTGAGTATGCTTCTTACCTGCTTGTCGGATGGTTTTTCTCGTTTTTCGGTTCAGATGCGTGTAAATTCATCATAGCATCACACATAAGCTAATTTCTACGATATCGGGCTATAGATTATCCGATTTATCGGCTTTTCACCTGCTTATTGAATGAACAGTATGTCTTCTCATCATTTTCTCGCAGATGTCGTCCGTTCAATCGAGAGAACTTTCCGGAGAAACCGGAAAAACTGTCAGCTCGTGGCGGTATGGTTCCCAGACAGCCGGCTCGTCCATCTATCCCCTTCAACCCTCCATCGGTTGGTTCATTTCACACTTTTCTTGTTAATTAATGATTATATCACAACCTAATTATTATTTGAATGAGGGTGCTTACTTGGGTGTTAGCCAAGGAAGATCCCGCCTCTTCTATGAAATGGAATTACAATTTGGGTCACATTGAATATTAATTTTTATCTGGGGACGTTATTTGGTCGAGAATCCATCCCCGCCTCGAAATGAGCACTGATCTATTATGTGGTCGTATTTTGACAATGAAAACATAACAAATTAACTTCGAATGTGTGTGGGCAAGTTCTCGCCCAGCCTTCACGAAAATATTAGAATACGAGAGAACTTGTGTATTCAAAAAGTATATTTATTAGTTTTCACGCGTTTCTATCCAAAAACCGACTACTTTTTGCCGAGTAGGCGGGCCTTTCTGGTGTATGATTCTCTGTGTTTTGTACTGACAACGGTTTGTTGCAGCAGCGTATGGCATCGGGTCTACCCCCGCTCTCCCATCAGACGTCGTCCAGCTTGTGTTCCTCCCAATATCGATCGGCGCCCAGTCCCAAATTGCCACAAAACAGAAGATCATCCATTGTCAGTGCCAGTTCAATTGTTTTTTCCCCCTGTTTTTCTCTCCATATTTAAGGAAAGGACAATCGCAGACAGTTTATCATCAGAATATCAATAACTCATGATTGATGGTTCAACGTGTAATGTTGTATTGGAAATGAGTGGGGTGAGGTCAAGTCAAGTCCACCAGGTTGAATAGAAAATAATACTGTATGCTCATTCGTCCCCGTTTTATATGGTATTATGCTATTTATGTAGTTGTATGGAAAGTATTAATTATTTTCTCACTGGGATTCAGTAGTATTTCTCACTGGGATTCAGAATGCAGCTCAATCGTTACTTCCTTGTTTCAAGTGTCTGGCTTCGTGCCGTCCAGTCAGTCTTCTCAGGTGCCCCGTGTTCCCACAAAAGAGGCGTTCAATCAGAGGAAACAGATGGAAGAAGATCAGAAAGCAGCTGCGAGCATACTCGATTCCGCGGTAAGGCCATACTCCAGCATCTTTGGGGATTGTTCAGAAAAGGTCCAGAATGAGCTCACTTTCCGAGAAATGTCATGATATAAATGTCAGAAATGTCATATTTTCTGACTGGTGGGTGGTTGAAGCTGTACTGTACTATTTTTGTGAAGTTCAATACGAACGATGTTCAATGTTCAATACCCTTGCAATGTCCACATCTGTGAAATGTTGAGATCAATCTTCTGGGAGATTGCTAGAGCAGCTAGGTAATAGGTAAGTCGGCGGAGGTCGAACTAAACGTAAATTGTCATAGTTATCCATCTTCAGTACACGTAGAGCAGCTAGGTACTAGGTAAGTCAGCGTTTTTTGTCGCAAAGGTAGCCTGTTTTTTGGGTTTTCCCGACGCTCAGACAACGTTACTGTACTTTGATAGAATGGATGAATTCGTTACACAAGTGAAGCGTGTGGTAAAAAAATAGGTCAGAATGGATAGATAATGGGAAATATAAACACAGTACCGTATTCCAGGACATAGATGAGGAGTTGGTTGAGGACGAAGGGTCAAGTGCTCCGGCCACACTGAAATCTGCCCATCCGACGGCCGCACATCGATACGCGTTGCCGCCGCCCAAAAGAACTCAAATGCGACAGATGCACAGGTGGGAAGTAGTACCGGCGCTCAAATACACCAATAAGATTCGGCTATTCGACAAAAGGCAGTCCGTTTGCAGCTTAAAACAAGTGAAAATTGATGATTTTCCATCAAATATAGACAAGTTTTCTCGTTTTGGCGAAAGGGTTGCTTGTTTTTTTTTCAGTTTTTCGTTCCAACACCATTACTGAGGTATGATTGTGTGACAGTTTTCGTCTTTTCAGAGTACGTGGTCCATCTCAGAACGTCCAG
Organism: Litoditis marina; assembly: GCA_964036275.1. Taxonomy (NCBI): domain Eukaryota; kingdom Metazoa; phylum Nematoda; class Chromadorea; order Rhabditida; family Rhabditidae; genus Litoditis; species Litoditis marina. The sequence goes on along the minus strand of OZ038435.1, from coordinate 91,051 downwards.
CTGGCGGTGCAGCCTCCACAGTTCAAGAAGAGGTTTGTTTAGACAGCATGTCGAAGACTAGAAAACTTGCTGAGTGTGGAAATCTGTTTCTACCCCGTGTATTATTTGCTGCTGAATGCTGAATATGGAAAACTACTTTTTCAACAAAAATGAAAAAATTGTCTATGTTTGTTGCGAAATCTGTAATTTTTGCGTGTTTTTAATCTCGAAACGGATTTTGTCGAACGATCGGACCTTACTGTGTATGTTTACTGTTTACAGCGTCGACATTGCCCGTGCCACTCCCCTCTATACTGCTCGACCTGTAGGGAGACCAAATATGTCCTTCTCCGGTCGTCAAATGACTGGTTAGTGAAACCTGTTCTTAGACTAAGACTGCGCTCATTCTTCTCTATGATATAGCTGAAGCGTGGTGGAAAACATGCGTATTGATCTATTGATTGAACTGCAGCTGCACCTGGCTGATGCTCCGTAACAACGTTCACAATTACAAATGCAATTGAAAAACATGTATGAAGGGATCAAAACGTATTACGGTCTGTGTACATCAGATCACCGACTTGTTGTTCACATAGTTTCTGTTTAATGGGTGTAAATGTACTGCTTCTTTTTCGAGAAAAATTGCATTCATACTACAGTGAGGGAGACAATTCGACAAAAATGTACCGGTTCACTGCTCAAAAATAGGCAAGTTTTCACAATATTGGTGAGAAGGAAGCTTCATTTTCTCACCATTGCATAACTTTACTGGAGTATGAGTATGATACAGTTGGAGCGGCGGCTTCGCTTGGCTCGTCCGCAGGTCGACCGGTGGTACGACGGCCCACCGATACTCCGCCCGGCATAGATTTCACCGCTCTCCCGCCTGAACTACACAATAAACCAGTCGGCGATGTTCTCAAGGGAAATTTACAGGTATGTATGTTGAGACCTGGTCCCCCGTATACTATTAATCAATTGTATAGTCGCAGTGAAACATGTTAAACACAGCAGAATCAGAAACGTGCAATGACAAAGTGCACGATATCTCATTAGGATGCTAATTTTACGTGACTATTCAATTTACTTCCAGTTCATTCAAAAAGCTGAAATATCTCCCCGCGGGGCCGGGGAAGTAGATATTATTCATTCATGATTATTCTCCTTTGCGAAAGATTGAAAAAGTACATATTTTACATAGTTGAAATAGGAGCCAAATAAGTATTTGGCTATGAGTGTAGGTCGGTATACCAACTTAAGTATCATAATTGTTCGTATTTTGAGGCTGCTCAAATGCGGCGTCGACAGGATATAGTGGATGTGGAGCCATCAGTCGAGTCGAGTGGTTATCCGGGACCTCCAAGTTCCGCAAGCCATACTCAACCACCACCCTCACAAGACAGGCAGCAGGTACGGTTTACGCTTCCGAGGTGGCTTTCTACGGTACGGCTTGAAGATAGGCAGGGTCGTTTTCATGACAATATTCAATCTTTTGTTTACGAAATGTAGAGAGAATTTTTTTACTCAGAAGCTGTCTTAATTAATTATGTGCACTCCTGCCGGTCACCTGGCAGTCTTCAGATCTATAATTCCTCAATCAATCATATTCTGATTTTGTCTCTATCCACAGGTTGTGGAATCGAAACAGAACAACACTCCTCATCACGGGCCTAATTTCAATCTTCCAATGAAACAGAAAATACCGAGTATTTTGAGAAAGAACGAGGTGAGCGTGAGATATTGACCAAATAATAATAATAACAACCAGCGAATATCGTTCTTCTTCTTCTAGTCAACTTTTCAATCAATTTGCCTTTTCAGTCAATTTTTCTAGTCAACGTTAAAGCGGCTGGCGAACAGTTTCAGTTTTACTGTCTTCTTTCCCTCATCATGATCTGAAACTTTAAGCATTATTACGTATTACTACGGCCCGCAAATGTTCAGAAGAACAAATTAGGCTTGCACCTGTAGTTGGCTCATGAGTGCCATAACTGCTTTTCTAACTCTGTCTGTAACCTTCGTTAAAACAAATTAGCCTCACCGACACTTGAGGCGTCTCATTCACATGCTTCTCTCACGGGCGACCCACTTGATTTTTGAATACATGAAATTTCTTTCTTTTTTGATGCAAAGTCAGTAATGTTCACCTCTTTAAATCTAAAAACGGACTCATTTTTGTCGAATAGTCGGACCTTACTGGAGTTTGCTTACAGGCGACCCACTGGATTGGTAGAGCTGGCGAGGCGTCGCCGCTGTCGCTGCCCATGCCGAAGGGCTACGGTCCTGCCGCCACCGCGCCCTCGTCAACCTTAACTCCTGGCAACCTGTCGTCACCCAGATCCATCATGGGCGGAAATGCGACCAGACTGGCTGTGACACATACGTAAAATACCATTTTGAGATCTTTTCTAGAATTTACGCTCCGTTTTAGAGAGGAAAACTGTTCGAAACGCGATAAACGAGAAGAATAATCACCGTCGCAAGGCCGTTTTCAGAGTTACGCACGTTTATTTCAGTTCAAGTCGATATTACTAAAATATACCAATATCAATGAGAAATCGATTTTCCTGCATTCTCTACGCGTGCAGGTTTCTATGCGGCACTGAAGTGTTTCACTTATATGTTATTTAACATTTATTCAATATTTAACATGTATGGCATGTAACTATTTTAGCAGTGCTGCGGGCACGGCGGTGTCAATGCCGAAGACGGCCCCCTCGTTGGCTCCCCATCGAGTGATGCGCCCCGCCTCTCAGATGCCGACTGCTCCCTCCGCGCCGCCCGTTCTACTACGACCACCCAAGGTGCGCGTCTTTCGAGATGACTGACGCATATAGTAGAATCATTCATTCGCGATTCACTTCAATTATATGAGATTGGAGATTGAGGCAAGAGAATACTGGTTTCAGGCGTTTGCCTGAAGCTCATATCCAGTGTTTGCTCCAAGAAGTGGAGAAAGCCTGGGTGAGAATCGAAACATCTAAGTCTGATGTTTCTTTTGTCTATTGTTTTGTCTTTGACTCTCGCTTTGTTCCTGAACGAAGATGGTACATTGTCTTTTTGTTTGCAGGTCAAAAGTCCGATAGTGATTCCCACGGAGCGGTTGACGACTCCTCCTATGCCCGTTGGCTCAAGAGGAAACGAGGTCGAGAAGAGTGCGACGGTCGATAATGTTGCCGTACCTTCTTCCGCTACTAGTGAGTTTACATCATTGCCGTGAATTTTCGAACCTGCTGTTTGATGGATTCTGATTCTGGATTATTTCTTTTATTCCGCAACCTTTTCAAACTTTCAAACAAACCGGGAAGTTTTTCAGCCAGGTCATCGGCAACGCCTCTAAAGAACCAGGCAGTGGAATGGGTCGAGCCGCCCCTCGGATCTTCACCGCCAAAATTGGTTTCAATGGAAGTCAGTTTGCCATAACGACTTTGTTTTCATTCTTTTTTTTTTGAAAGTTGCCCGCGGACAATTTTTCGATAGTTACTTACTCTTCGGTGTTCTCCGAGTATTGTTTCTGCAAAGCGAATAGTTGCCACCCATATTCTAGTATAGTTATCCAAATAGTGTATTCTAGTATAGTTTTGCACCTATACCTATAGTGGCCAATTCACTGGAGAACCAGGTCCTTCCCGAACCGAATCGCGAACCAGTCACTGGAGAACCGAACCGAACCGACTTTTGAACCGACCGGTTCTCCAGTGAATGCTTCGAACCGAACCGGGATAGAGTCATTTTTACCTTGTCTACGACTTGCATGTTCAACTCATGATAAATGTCGGTTCGGTTCGAAGATTCACTGGAGAACCGGTCGGTTCAAAAATCGGTTCGGTTCAGTTGGTTCGGTTCTCCAGTGACCGGTTCGCGGTTTGGTTCGGGAAGGACCCGGTTCTCCAGTGAATTCTCCACCTAGGCCATAGTCTCTTTCTAGTCCAAATAATGACAATTCGTAAAACGGACCAAATTTTCATCAAAAACGATTCGCCCATTATTGTTGCAGATTGCATAATCAGTGGTTTTCACGTATCACAGGTTAAATCTCAAAAAAACTATTTTCTGTCGAGTGTTCGCACCTTAGTGTCGTTGTGCTGTTATCTTTTGTCTCCAGACGGGTTGGGTGAAACCGCCCACCGCTGCTCGAGCTCTCGTCAGCCCACCAAAGGAGAGAAGAAGCGAATGGGTGAAACCCCCGCATGCCTCCCCATTGCCCATAATGTCCGCGCCCGACAAGAAAATCAACGTAAGCGGCTCATTTTTCGGTTTGCATTTATGTGTAATATCTGAATTGGTTTCAGAATGAACCTTTCTTATGGAAGCAGGTCAGATATCATGAAATAGCGTAACTTCCACAAATCATGCAGAAAATGGGCCAATTTCCGGAACAGTAGGCAGATATTTCGAACTCCCACGGTCTAGCCTAGTATCCACTTGCTTCCAGGAACCGCCAGAGACTGAGAGCGTGGCAATGCCAAGCAGTGGAACATCTGGTGCAGCACATCTAAAACCTACTGCTCCAAAGGTTAGTTGCACGGTATTTCAACTCGTTTAGAAACGGAAACTCGTAGCTTACTATTCAAGGAAAAAGTTTTAAGGTTGCTTCCAGTCTCTCTCCCTCCCTCCCTCCCTCCCTCCCTCCCTCCCTCCCTCCCTCCCTCCCTCCCTCCCTCCCTCCCTCCCTCCCTCTCTCTCTCTCTCTCTCTATCTCTCTCTCTCTCTCTCTCTCTCTCTCTTCTCATCTTCTCCAAATTTGATGTGAATCAATTGTTAAGGCTGAGGTGGAGAAGAAGGTGGCGCGCCAGGGCAGTCGGCGAAGTAGTCGGTTCAACAAGTCGGAGAGTATCGAGACGGAGACGGTTATGGTGGTCAGTCAAGTACAAAATTGGAAACACGAAACGTTCTATTTCTTTAGCATCTCATTCGAAGTTTTGGAAATTACAATAACTCGGGAATATTTTATGAATACGATAACATAGAACGGAGAACATGTTTGTCTTACATATATGGATACCCTGGCAGAACTCTTCTAATTTCCACGAAAACGTATATTTTACCCCTATTTTGCAGCAAAATCTTACATTTTGTTATGTTTTCTTCGATAAAGGTCAAGGTCAAATCTTCTTAGTATGATCGCATGTTGATGGAAACGGCTATATTATTGATTTGCTTCAGAAGCCGGAACTCGTTTCGCAAGACGGTCTCGCTCTGCTGGCAGATGTTAGTGCCAGGATGGGCGACAGTCGGTTGGAGAGAAAAGAAGCGGCGCCCGCAGAAGACGACGAAGAATATGAGGAGGAACTGTGAACAATGGGAGTTCAAACAGGATTTATTAAAGTGTATGAAGCATTATGATTACTGCGATATAACTATCAAGTTGTTTCACGAAAAACATACTTCTTTCACGAAGCATAAGCATCTTGATAGTTATTGAGCAGTACTTATAATGATGGCTATTTAGTGTTGACCGAGTTATCCTTTTCATTTTACCTACATAGGAAATCTGGGACTACAGGTAAACTCGTAGTAAACTAGTAGTAGTAGTAAAGGAGGAGTACTCTTGTAGTAGAGTAGGGGTATCCTGGTAGAAAACTAGTAGTAAATACGGACGTCAAATTAAAAAATGCATTTTGGCAGTCTGAAACTAGTCTTTTACGTTACATTATCTCCACAGAATTTAGATCACAGTGATTTGTAGGCATTATGAGCACGTAGACAGTTAGTAGTAACTTACTCGTAGGCTAGTAGTAACTTAGTCGTAGGCTAGTAGAAACCTGTAGTACGCTAACTAGGCAGGAAAGTGCTGATTATTCATAATATGGGAAAATTTTTATCGAATTAGTGCTACTGTAGAACGGGCTTAAGTATAAGGTTTTTGTTAGGGCTCGTGGCGCATTCACGTTATTCCATAGTGAGCGCTGAACAGTGAAGCGCGCCTGTAATAGTATACGATTGTGGCGCGCCTTCAGACATCAGCAGCGTGGCGCAGTGGTAAGTGTCTCGCTTCAGAAGCGAGAGCTCGAGAGTTCGAGTCCCGGATGGTGCAAAACATGGTAAACAGCAGAGTAATGCAATAGAGGATAACGTAACTACTTATAGAAGATATATGATCCTAAAAAAAATATTTTTTTTATTTTATTTTTTATTTTTCAAAATTGACTTTTACCACAGATAAACTAGTAGCTGACTACCATCTCACTAGTAGTTAGGTAGGAGTAAAACTATAGTTTAACTCCTCCCCTACGCCTACATTACTACAAGAAAACTAGTAGTTTACTAGTAGTAGAATAGGGGTGTGGTAGGAGTTCACTAGTAGTTTACTTGTCGTTATAGAATCACTGTGTATGTATTTAATGGTGCTTCCATTACGTGCTCCTGCTTTCACTCGTTGTAAGTGCACCAAAGGCACTAGGCGAAAAATTTGCATTTGTGGTCCCAATCTGTAAAGTATAAATAAGAAATATCCTGTCAATTCCTCTGATTTTTCGTAGTGCCTGTCATTTGTTCTTAAGCGTATAAATTCCGTTACATAACTATCATATTTTGCATGCTCCTCTGATGAAAGATGAAAATGTTTAACCTTGAGCGTAGCTTTTTGTTCCTGTTTCTCGTAATTTTTCATGTTCGTGCTAGATGTTCTTTATTTTTGTATAAATATACACGTTACATTTTCTATCTGTTTGCTGATGAGGTTCTTATTTTCCTCGTGTTATTTTCGGTCTTTCCGTTTGTTGTCTTCTGTATGTAGTTGAAAATTACTGTGGGTTTGTTCGATTCACGGTGTTGTGTGATGATCCAGAGGAGCTGTTGTTCATTTGTTTATGTGCGCACTCGTAGTACTGTGTTCGGGCATTTCCTTGAATGGGAATAGTCTGGTGATGTCTGTAAAGCGTACATAACAGCTAATTGTCTCAAACATTTGCGAAATACATGGACTTTTGCTCCATATACAATGTAAAAAGGATTTTCATCGGTGGGAGGTGTTTGTAACGCGTCATGTACCAAACTGGTGGTATTTCAGATGTTGCACGTTTTGTGCATCGTTTCTTTACTACTGACATATGCAAGGTGTGGGCTTGCAGCTGACGTCAAATGTGCGGTAAAAGTTAATGGTTAGTTTGCTTACATTGTTTCAAAAAATCGTTTTAGAATGACTCCCGCTCCACATGACACTTTACCCGGTAGGCTACTTGCCAAGTAGCTTACATGAAACTCACAAAATTCTCCGCGGGTAAAGTCGCTACACGCAAGTAAGCTACCTGAAAGTTACTTATTTGATACTTCAATTTTCTCAAATAATAGTTATATTGATTATTCAGAACTGTCCGAGCTGACGCCGATTCAAATGAAGGAGAAGTCGTCCTCTGATATTGATCTGTTTGCTCATCTTGCCGTTGTATATCACCCGCTACGGGCGTTCACCGACGTGTTTCTGGTAACCAATCTCTCCAACCCGGACGACTATCGACTCTATCAGGTTGGTTCCTAGACAAACTTGGCTGCTTCTCAGGGTGAGATTGATCTGTGATAATTATTGATTCACCTGCCAGTCCGTCTTGTTTTGAAAAAGCTACCATTGATTATAAGTCCCATTTCCATACTGTGTAGTGCGAGCTCCAGTAACTGGAATTTTTACATTGCACTACACCGTGGAAGACCCAGAGGCTGAAAATAAGATGTAATTGGTTATGGACGAAAGTTTGGTAGACTTGGGAACTTAGGATTGATGAGTGGCTTAATGGCCTTAATGCTGATAGGGCAGTTTTGCAGGGCGCCAACTGTTCAGATGTTCTGAACGAGTACCACCAGGACAATCGTCTGTTCGGTCTTCTGAAGACAGTCAGCTCGTGGCGAAGTCATCATTTGTACCCATTTAATGAGACAGTCGTCGGCATTGACACCGCCATGCCATACACGGTGTCAATCAAGACTTGGAGTAGGTTTTCGCTCATTCATTCATCAATTCTTCAATATTAATAAATTCCATATAGTTTTTCGTCTTCCTCTGATGGGTGAGTCCTTTGAATGTAGATAGAAAGATAAATAAAAGTAAATTATATGTAGTTTTTCCTTTTTTCTGATGAGTTCTTCAAATGTAGATGTAAATGAATTTATGTCTTTATATTGCTCAATATGCCGCATTTTTGATGGAGCCTAGTACAGTTTTCTAGTGGTTCCAAGTAACCTTATAAATACTTAAAATTAGAATAATAGATATCAAATACCATCTGTTTTTGTTCTCAAACCTTACCTTGATTCAGAAGTCAACTATATTCGTGCGGGAGTATTCGGTGGTGCCGTTCTGCTCTTCTTGTTCGCAAATGGACTCGTAAGGAATACCGTTTTCTATTATTCGAGTGGATGCTCATTTGGACTATTCGCCTCTCTTTTGCTAGTCGCCTTCATCGTGTATCGCGTTGCACCTAAGGTTGGTTGGGAGGCGAATTCTTTATTTAAAGAATGACGATTATGTGCTCCGATCTCAACGCTTCAGTCCTTTAAACAGCAATACATTTTGTAATTGCAGTTTAAAGGACTGAAGCGCCGAGATTGGAGCACATAATCGTCCTACTTTAACCCGGTATTTTGGTATCCCCAGCAGTTAACCATTAACCGGGTTACTTTGTTAACCCTTTTGTTAACCACTTGTTCACTTCAGAAGACATTGTAAACAAGGGTTACAAAGGTGTTAACTAAACGGTTAACCAGGTAACCCGGTTAAGGTTATCTGTTGGGGTTAACGAAATACCGAGTTTCTTGTGGAATCGACCTGGTGGTGGTCATGGTAGATTGTGATTTCTTTTCTACTCTCACTCATCACCGGCTTAATCGATGTAAACACGTTAATTAACATTTTTACACCTCGATTGACCAGAGCTTTTCCGATAAATGTATGCGATCTCTAGAGGCTTTTCATGTGTGATACTGTATTATCGATCGATTAAATTCCGACTGACCTGAAGTGGTACTGAAGGAAATATAAACAATTGGTTCGTATGGATTTGCCGTTGTATTTGCATTGAAAAAGCCGACGAGTCTTTGTATTTTATTCAAACACCAGTAAACTCTGACTAAGCAACAGAAAGTAGTCCGTTTTCACGTGAAAATTTATAATTTTCCGTCAAAAGTGGACCAGTTTCCTTTTTTTTCGGCGAAAAGGTAGTTTGTTTTTCAAATTTTTCTGACAATTTGGACAACTTTACTGGTGTATGATGTTATTACCTTCCAGAAAACCATTGGCATTCCGATTCTACTCGGAGGCTGGTCGGTGTCCTTGTATATGCTACATTTCGCCTGGAATAATCTGTCTGCTATCCTACTTAATTATCAGAAATATGTGGCCGCGTACTTTGTGAGTTTTTTTGTGTGTGTTTGACATGCCTAGTTGTGTGATAGGTGTTCAACAATGAGTTCTATAGTTTGTTCCACCCAGCAATAGCCGTCTACAGTATGCTCAAACTTCCAGTTTGAAGTTCGATTTGTTGGTGTTTTTGGATATTCACCAAAGTTTGGTAGTCGCTTCTGCACATCTACTAACTACTACCACATACACCGCCAAGGGCCTCTTGATCCTTCAAAATTCTCGCAACCCCCTCCGTGTTTTCTCGTGTCGCGACCCCTCAAAACGGCGATATTCAACTAATTTCCGTACGATTATGGCTGATTTTGTATGAAAATCGTTAGTTGACAGTTCGTGACCCCTACTTTTCACAAGAATTTGTTCGCGACCCTCCCCCCCCCTTCATGAGAGGCCTTGGCGGTGTATGTACTACCAACTCTGAAATTTAAGACCAAAATAGTGAGTTGGTCATTAGATAACGCCTCCTTGACATTGGACAGATTACTGTATAAGGACACCGATTGGTGTAACGGAGTATATTTTCATTTGTACAACTCTGTTTGGCACTCATTATTTCGCTGTATCATTCGGTTCTTTTTTCAATGATGTAGCGGTTATGTAAAAAGGGAGTTGCTAATTAACTCATGTTGTTACAAAATCGTTCGAAAGCTCACGCAAAGTTTGCACGTGATATGAAAGATGATGTCAGTGTACAAAAAAAGCAATTGTCTCTGTTTAGTTGACGGTGCTACTTATTTCCTTCTTCGTCTGCTACAAGAGAGGACCGCCAACGGACGCGAGATCGCACGACATTGCACAGTGGACCCTCCAACTGCTGGCGTTGACGCTTATTTACGGATCATCTCAGGTACTCTATAGTCTGTTTCACGCTGTTATGACCGTTTACAGTAATATGCTCAAACTTTCAAGCCAACATTTGGTATGTTGGGGTTGTCTACTTCTCTTCAAGTTTTGGTATTGTGTTCTCTACCTTTACTACTACCAACTCTAGGAGCCGGAAACCAAAAACGAATTATCCGCTAGAAGTTTCCTCCTGTATACAGTATACCCTTTATCCTATCTGGCTCTTTTCTATCATACTATACTGTTTGCCATATCCATCACAATGCTGTAATGGAGCTATTTTCGTCGAGATTTCGTGTTCTGTGAACTCATTGAATTTGAATTTGTATTCATCAAATTGCAATCCCCGATGAGCGAATATTTATACTGGACGTCGTGCATTTGTGCTGGTCGTTTTCCCAATATTTCATGTACATGAAAATCGCTCATCTGTCCATAGTTTATCGGTAGTTTGAGTGCTCAAGCTAGGAAAGGAATCTCAACTATTATGATACGCGGTATTCTAGACGCTTCGTAAACTCTTTCCTTCCTTTTTCTTTTTCTATCGTTTACATTCTCTCTTTCCCACTTTCTCGTGCAGTCATTTGACTTACTGTTCATTACTTTTCACGTGTATGAGTAAAAGCGGAAGTTTTCATTTCCTTCCTCACATAGTCTTATTGATGTTTTCAGATTCCTGAGGTTTCTCTGGCCGTGATGGCTATTCTCGTTGTTCACCAGATCACCAAGTCGTGGTTATGGTATCTGGTTGCACGTGTTCTCGGGGTTTTCGGATGGATCTGGTCAGTTGCTTATCATTTAGAAAGATATAGCAATACATTCACCGGTCGACTTTTCGGCGAAGTGCATTGGAAGAGCCGATCATGCGAACTGATTTTTATGAAAAGTAGGGGTCGCGAGTTGAAAACCAGCGAATTTTTACAGAACAAATGGAAATTAAACCAAAATGTGATAAAAATTGCAGTACTGACTATTTTGGAGGGGTCGCGGCTCAAAAAGGAGGGTATCGCGGGCTTTCAGGAAAAATAAGAGACTCTCAGCGGTGTATGGAGCCGAATAACAAATATCCGTAATTTCGTGTTATCCAGGCGGAAAGTGTTCCCTCCCCGACCTCGTTTCCTGTCAGAAGTTGAGTACGAACAGCAGATGCAAGAGACGACGGAGAAGGAGCTTCTGAAGCTGCGCTCGTTCTGTCGCAGTCCGGACGCCGATGTGTGGAAGATCACTCGATCTGTGAGGAACCCCAGAAAGTGAGTGGTACATTTCAGATGGAAGAGAGAGTGATGGGTTAAAAGAGAGAGAGGGAGTGATGGATTGAGAGGGAGAGGGAGTGATGGATTGAGATAAGAGTAGGAAAAATGTTATAGAATGAGTCATTGTATCAATTCACATGTGTTTAAATGTGGGTTCACGTCCAATTTCGCTCCTAATATTCCTAATATTGGATCTAATATTGGACGGGAACTTGAGAGAGAGAGAGAGAGAGAGAGAGAGAGAGAGAGAGAGAGGGCAAAAGATACCGCGAGATGAAGTGAGAATGGTCAAAGGAGTGTGTCGTCTTCTTGTTTGAGGTAACATTCAGCTGATTTCCATATAACAACATTTTTGTGTTTACTTTTGAGGTGAAAGTAGTTCTTTACTATCATTTTTTCAAGATTGGCCGGTTTCATTGACGGTAACGAGGGTCATATCTCGGAGGACGAGGAACTCATTCACGAAATGCAAAGCGAATACATGGAAAGGTACGTGATATGCTACTTGATTATTATTCATAAAATCCAGTCAGGATTCCTCAAGCATGGCATGGAGCTTGTTTGTATCTTGTTGAGTGTTATTCAGCCATGTCTGTCTCGGCTGCCGATGCTCTGCCAGGGTACGTGTGCTAGAAGATCCTGGCAGTTTAATCCCATCCTGCGTCTCTCGCTCTGTCTCGGTATTTCTCGTCTCTTACATCCCGGCGGGATGTAAGATCAGAGAAACAGTGTACTTTTGAGGAAACGCAGGATAAAAGTGTCAGGATCTTCTAGCATACGTAATCAGACCAACTTTGCTCTCTGTTGATGATAGATGTGTGTCGCGCACATATTTTAGTAACGTTGTCCGAGTAACCAGAGAAAGTTGATGCGGAATCATGCATTTTCACGCTTTTATGACTTGTAGAATGGAGTCCTTCTTGTATCTTGGTCTTGATTGCGTATGACTGACGTGATTGTTTATAGTGATAGATGCGACATGGAGTCCTAGAATGGAGTCCTTCTTGTATCTTGGTCTTGATTGCGTATGACTGACGTGATTGTTCATAGTGATAGATGCGACATGGAGTCCTAGAATGGAGTCCTTCTTGTATCTTGGTCTTGATTTCGTATGACTGACGTGATTGTTTATAGTGATAGATGCGACATGGAGTCCTAGAATGGAGTCCTTCTTGTATCTTGGTCTTGATTGCGTATGACTGACGTGATTGTTTATAGTGATAGATGCGACATGGAGTCCTAGAATGGAGTCCTTCTTGTATCTTGGTCTTGATTGCGTATGACTGACGTGATTGTTTATAGTGATAGATGCGACATGGAGTCCTAGAATGGAGTCCTTCTTGTATCTTGGTCTTGATTGCGTATGACTGACGTGATTGTTTATAGTGATAGATGCGACATGGAGTCCTAGAATGGAGTCCTTCTTGTATCTTGGTCTTGATTGCGTATGACTGACGTGATTGTTTATAGTGATAGATGCGACATGGAGTCCTAGAATGGAGTCCTTCTTGTATCTTGGTCTTGATTGCGTATGACTGACGTGATTGTTTATAGTGATAGATGCGACATGGAGTCCTAGAATGGAGTCCTTCTTGTATCTTGGTCTTGATTGCGTATGACTGACGTGATTGTTTATAGTGATAGATGCGACATGGAGTCCTAGAATGGAGTCCTTCTTGTATCTTGGTATTGATTGCGTATGACTGACGTGATTGTTTATAGTGATAGATGCGACATGGAGTCCTAGAATGGAGTCCTTCTTGTATCTTGGTCTTGATTGCGTATGACTGACGTGATTGTTTATAGTGATAGATGCGACATGGAGTCCTAGAATGGAGTCCTTCTTGTATCTTGGTCTTGATTGCGTATGACTGACGTGATTGTTTATAGTGATAGATGCGACATGGAGTCCTAGAATGGAGTCCTTCTTGTATCTTGGTCTTGATTGCGTATGACTGACGTGATTGTTTATAGTGATAGATGCGACATGGATTCCTAGAATGGAGTCCTTCTTGTATCTTGGTCTTGATTGCGTATGACTGACGTGATTGTTTATAGTGATAGATGCGACATGGAGTCCTAGAATGGAGTCCTTCTTGTATCTTGGTCTTGATTGCGTATGACTGACGTGATTGTTTATAGTGATAGATGCGACATGGAGTCCTAGAATGGAGTCCTTCTTGTATCTTGGTCTTGATTGCGTATGCCTGACGTGATTGTTCATAGTGATAGATGCGACATGGAGTCCTAGAATGGAGTCCTTCTTGTATCTTGGTCTTGATTTCGTATGACTGACGTGATTGTTTATAGTGATAGATGCGACATGGAGTCCTAGAATGGAGTCCTTCTTGTATCTTGGTCTTGATTGCGTATGACTGACGTGATTGTTTATAGTGATAGATGCGACATGGAGTCCTAGAATGGAGTCCTTCTTGTATCTTGGTCTTGATTGCGTATGACTGACGTGATTGTTTATAGTGATAGATGCGACAGTGTTACAGGATTGAACCTGTCAATTTCAAACATCAACTTAGTCTAGTTTAGGCGGAGGGGTTGCGAGAGAGCATTTCAAGCATAGATGGGTCCCGGTTCTCAATATGAAAATAACCAATTTATTGTTGAAGTTAGTCGAAGTACGGAGTTTCCGGGTAGAAAAGGAGGTCGTGTGTCCTGTTTCTTAGTGGGGTACCGGCCACAAAAGTCTGAATCCAGTGTCTTGTGAGTGTATGAATTCTAATTCCAGATGCTCGGAGCAGGTTGAAATCGATGGGTTGGACGATGACGTCATCGCAATGGATGAAGAAGAAGAAGACGACGTGGAATACGACGAGGAGATAATCATAAAAAGGACGCCTCGTGTCGGATCCTCAACATCGCTGTCCAGGTTGGTTCATATTTTCATATTTCATTCTCCCTACTCATCATTAACTGAAAATTAGAGAAACCAGTTTTACGTTACCGAAGATTAATTTAGTTTCCTCTAGTTTGTGAGGGCGGTCAGGTGGTATTATGCAAGCGATGTTCATTGTTTGTAAACGGTATTCAACTGTCAAGAGCTTCCTATCGGCTCCAAATTCACGCGTTCATAATCCTGTACTTCTTTCAGTTCCTTCATCTGTTGTCCGTTAGTTTGTCACTGATTTCGTATGAAAGAATTAAGGTTGTTAGTCTGAACTCGGGACACCTACTTTTCCTAGGAATGTGTTACAGTGTAGAAATCTAAGAGGTCTAAGTGTTAATGATTACACACACCAGTAGGGTGTGACTATTCTTCTATTCTACGAAATGGAATCAATCTCCTAATTGAATTCGTGAACTTTATGAGTTGCGTGAAAAGTTTTTTTTGGTTTCGGCCAAAAACAGCCCGTTCATTGAACTTATCGTATTTTCGTAACTACTTGGACAACTTACTGGAGCGCGGTTACAGGGCTAGCTCAACCCATTCGATTCGTGTTCCTCGTGGGGTCTCGGCACGTGCGTTGGCCGAACGACTGACTGCCTCTACCGGTTAGTTATACCTAATTATGTTCTCTTCATATTAGATAACTATTCTTGAGATTTTCTCAGTTGAACGAAGAATGCGTAATTTCTTTTGTGCGCGCTTCTTCAAGTAAATGAAATGCTCATTAATGAGTTACGGACGTGTTATTCGCTCATGAAAACGCGTGCTTCCCGCTACTACCGAGTATTTGCATAGATTTAAGAGAACTTTAGAATATTATGAAAACGTTACAATGGAAAGTCTGCGTTTGCAATGAATGTATTGTTGCTTTGCAGGTCTGCGCGGTCCTTCCATCTCCCGGCTGCCTCCTCAACCGAAACGGGCCACCCGACACTCCGTGGCAGGAAATCTGACCATGTTAGTTTGTTGTCAGCTAGTAGTATTGCTATAATAATAATAATAATTAATTAATTTAAGCATAGAAAGAAAACACATGTTCAAGTGACAGATATCATACGTGATATCTGTCACTTGAACAAGTGACAGATATCCTGAGTTTTTATGCCGAATACGGGGCCTAGGGATGAGGTCGACAATGACATCACCATCTTACGAGGGATCGTTAAAATTGCTCCAATTTATTTTCTTGTCAGTCATGATTTGTACAAAAAATTGGGAGCCCAGTTCCGAGTGTTTGCTTGGAGTTTTTACTGCGTATCATATCTTCTTCATAGGCTCAGATCCACAAAGGACACTTCCTCCACTTCGAACAAGCAGCCGTCAAGTGCGAGTTCGGTTCGACAACGACACGAGAAGGGAGCACGTCCTACAAGCACTAGGAAAACGTATGTTCAATCCTACGCTCTTATACTAATGGTAGTAATAGTTCATCCCACAAAATGCATTAAAACTTTTTTGGGTGTTCTCGATGGATTTTTGGCTTTGGACACTCGCCGGCGACAACCTGGTGACAACCCTATCCTCATACTATCGGCGAGTCGACGCCAAATTCTAGAGCATATAGTAGACAGTAGACACTAATAGAAAGGATATAATAAGATAAACGCTTGAACATGGACATAATAAAAAGAAAAAGGGGTGGTGTTACCAGTATCTGGGTGTTTGATATACTTATACTGAAATCTTTTCGAGGAAATGTCTGAAACGTCATTAATTTTCGGTATGTTCTGAGTATTTCGTTTCCAGACCGACTACTTCGAGAAGAAGTGTCTATCTTAGTTCGGACTCGGAAGATGGTGCTGACGAATAGTTGATCTGCAGCAAAATTTCAGATGAGCCCGGTTCCCCCCTAGTTGTATGAGTAAGACCCTTACACTTTTGTTGTTGTTTTTTTACGACAATTGTCTCTTGCACCATGTATTCCGAGTGTGATAATTTTAAGATATAGTGTAGTCTCGTTTGGCCTCTTTCTCCAAAATGATTAGATGAAGACCCTGGCTTTAAGAAATGAACTTCTAAATACTTGGAGAAATTGGCGAATGTGTGATGAATAGGTTGAATGGTAGTTTTCGAATTCTGTTTCAATCCATATTTGCAGAGTGCCAGACAACCTTTTTTTGTGTTTGTTTTGATTGAGATACTGTGAAAATGAGCAAACACCCAAATGCTAATCTTGATCCATTATTTGAGTGATTTCTCTGCTCAGTGGTAACCAATAATTTTCAGGCTGTATGCGCGCCATTACACCAGTTTTAAAGAAGAACGCCTGTCTTATGTTGTTACTACGATAATTTTCTCTTGTACTATGGATTTCGAGTGTGTTAATTTTAGGAATTTAAGATTTTTAATGCCTATATGTACTACTAGTGTTTTGTATTTCACGTCTATCATTGTTGTATTGTGTTGCGGGTCGTCCTTGCTCTATGTACCACATATCTCATTCACTTCCAACTATCCTTTGTTTCCTGCGCCTCATTATCATTCTTGTTCTTCTCTAATCATTGCCACACATTTAGCGAGTGATCTCTATTCAGCTCCGTACTGGTTTCCCCGGTTTTTGTTTTTAGAGATAAGTTTATTATTACTAGGGAATTTTAACTTCTAACCATCAGCTCACATTTTAGTTTGGTCATGTACGCTTTGATTAAATGAAATTATGCTTAGTTGTTGAGTTGTTAGTGTCAGTTCGGTTACGGTGCCGGTGAGCTATCATGTTATGCTTCGTTTGTGTTTTCTCATTTCGATCTATTTGCCATGCACAGTTCTATATCTGATTTCAATTTGTGAGCCGATGCATTTTATCTGGGCCGATGCATTTTAGCTACTGAAATCAAGTTAAAATCTCCATTCAACCACAGGCTCCCAAGGGTGGGACAAGTTTTCTTGTTCAATTGTAGTTGTTGCAAAGCTTGTTTATTTTATAAGCCTATGTTTGAACACGGAAAACTATTGGGAGGAAGGAATTGAAGTTAGAAGACTTTCTGGGCGCCGGTTGTAGATTATTGCTAGCTGTCACTTTGTTGTGGCATCTGTCGGCATCTGTCAGTAGTCACGCACTTTGTAGATCTGTCTGCAGTTTATGACCATCCATGTTCTGTGATAACATGTTGTAGTTGTTCTTCATCAAGTTTATGAATATAGTATCTTTAATCTTTAATATCATTGTATCTTCTCATTGTTTGACATATGTTCGATATCCGGATGTTCGACACTAGCGGGTAATCCATGCTATGTGATAGGATGTTCTCAGATCAACATGTTGTAATTGGTTCTCATCAAACCTGTGAATACAGTTGATCTTTAATTTTAGGATGTTCGACGTTAGCGGGTTATCCCTGGGGGAGCATTGTGAGCCCAGCCAACCGCCTCTGGACGGACCGCGCGTGGTCGCCGACCTGCAATGGCTACACGATGCCTGCCACGAGCGAATGATGCATGACACGGTCGCCTGGTTAGTTGGCATGACGGGCCAATTCACTGCAGAATCGGGTCCTTCCTGAACCGAATCGCGAGTCGAACCGATCACTGAAGAACCGAACCGCCAACCAATCGGTTCTCTAGTAAATGCTCAAAATATGCAACAAAAGTTGTCCGATTCTATATCAAACCGGGGTTTTCGGAGTGCTAACCGGTTTTTGGAGACCCTTTTTCAGGTTTCATTTCACTACACGACGGCCCGATTAGTTAGGCCAATTCTACAAATAGCGGGTGTCTCAGGTCACCTAACCGGCTTTTGGTGACCGTTCTACCGTTAATCGTACGAATCTTAATTGCAAGCTATGCCGGCTCGTGTAGATATGCGTACACTTGTTCATGATAATCCACAGTGATTCGAAAGATTGAATTGTTTCGGTTACAGGATCAGTGAGGTAGTCGTCTATCTTCCGTCTGACTGGGTCGCAGCTCACGAAGCAAATGCAAAGCCTTCCGTATCTCAAGTGAGTTTCACTATAATCATGTCCGTTTATTGAGTAACCAGACTGGCATTGCAGTTTTACCTTACACTCAGAGAGAAATGTTCGCGCTACACGTGCATGGTGTTGTACACCTACGTACTATACTACTGTGTCATGTTTTCAATTGCGATACTTTTCTCAGAATTTTACTTCACAATTCCACACTTTTCACTGTGGAGATAGAGAATGATTTCACTGTGGACTACTCTAGCATAAATCTAGGTTGATCAGTTTGGTGTAACTAATTTCACACACCCATTCACACACTCGTAGCAGTCAGTTTGGTAAACCGATCGTAGCGTCTCATCTCAGGCAATCATTACGGTCTTTGTCTTTGTTGCAGATTCCAACAGTGTTTTCGGTGGATTCGCGTGATTTGTCGATGGGCAGATCGCTGATTTTGTCTCGCGATTTTCCTCGGGCCTCTTTCTTTCTATCTCGGATCAGAAATCAGAACAGTGTCACCAAATTCCTGTACTACTGGAGTAGATACTTGGTTAGTGCTTACAACTTCTTGACATGTAGGCAGAAGTTTACTTTGTACGTTCATCTGAAGCATAAAAGACACCAAGTCCCGAAGATGAAGTAAGATCGGTAGAGAATATTTATGATATATGAACATAAAACACTGAGACACACTAGACCTGGTACGAACTAGAATATCTGTATAGAGAGGAGTTGTAGTTTGAACTCGGTTTGTCATCATTTTCAAAGTTTGAACGAAAAGCGAATCCAAAAATAATCAAACTACATACACAGTGATCTAGTTTTACACCGTATGTATAGGCTTGTTTTAAAAAGTTGAAACTCTGAAACAATTGTGTGGTACAGGGCAAACGTACCACTTTTATTCGTTTTTCCCTCAACCATTCTTTCACACTGTCACTCCTCAACCATTCTTTCACACTGTCACTATCTCGGATCAGAAATCAGAACAATGTCACCGAATTCCTATACTGCTGGAGTAGATACTTGGTTAGTGCATGCAGTCATGAAGTATATGCAAGTTTTGTGCAATTAGGGTGCGGATTCTTATTTGTTATTTTGCAGACGTGTGTACGTGATTTGGAGGAGGGGGATGCGGAGTCCTTCGACAAACGAGGTTCGCGAACGCACGAGAAGGACACCAAGGAATTGGCCGAACTGTTGCCGGTAAAATTACTCCCTCTTTCTCAGTTTTAAATTGAGGCAGGACGATTATGTGGACCGAGCCCGTGTTAACGGCCCTTTAAGCTGCAATTGAACGGAAGCGTTGCGATTGGAACGCATAATCGTCTTTCTTTAAGTGATGAACGAGTGGAAGACAAAGGAAGAAAGCGACAATGAGAAAAACAAAGGTAGAGAAACGAGTCCAACTAATGTGGTTTCAAATTCTCTGAGTCTAATTTCCCTATCGACCTAGGGCCACTCACTCGCAAAGTTGAGAAAAACACGGAATTAGAAACTGATCAAAAGTAGAGAAACGGTCATTAAAATCTTACTATCCAACTTAGTTTTTTTGGTTTTCCAGGAGATGTACAGCGACATGGAGGAGCTTCCGATGCAGTATGATGCTTTCATGAAGTATTTGTAAGTTTTGTACTTTTTGGTCATCTATACTCCAAAATATGGTTGTTTTCGATTAATATTCATTTGAATTTCGAAACGCAAAAATGGGCTCCAGGTATTTTTCAGGTTCCTTATAAAAAGTGACCGTCGTTTCCGTTTAGTTGTTCTAGTGTTTAGCCAAGTGAACGTTGTCGGAGCATGTTGACAGCCACTTTAATACAACCATACATCAGTAAATACGTCCCACTAGCGAGAAGATTTCCGAAAACGGACTACTTTTTCGCAGGAAATGAAAAATATTTGTTTTTCATATTTTCACGTCTATATGTCAAGAAAAGAGTCGCTATTCTTAAAATAATCACTGGTGTATGAATTGAACATATAGTGTTGATTGGTTGCAGACTGGCGCGAGTTGAGTCGGCGGCTGGCATGAAGTCGCAGGCCTTCTCGACGATGATGACGGCCATCCAGATGGAGCCGCGACTGTGGCCGGCTTGGCAGGACATGGTCCAGCTCTTGCCCGGCGCCGAAGACGTCAGTTTCAACATTGAATAGATAGATAGCGGCAGTTGTCAGTTATTCACTGCGCCACCAGATTCTGTTTACTAGCAGCTTTCCTACAGGATACTGACTCATAATGTTCTTATTTGTGCAGAAGTCATAACCGTACATCAGTAGGGTGTGACTACTGTATAAAAGTGCCAAGTTCATGATTTCGCATCGAAAACAGCAAATCTTCTCGATGAAAGCGAAAAAGAAGCCCGTTCTGTGGTTAAGCTATTGAGACAAGTTTACAGGAGTATGATTTAAACATTGAGAACTGATAGATAGCTGGCCGTTATAGGTTCTTCTCAGCGCGATTTAGTTCTGTTTGTTTGTTATTTACTACATGATAACCACTCATTTGTCCCAAATTGACGATTTGAAAAGCTTGTTTCGCGCTCGCACATTAATAGGTGTCACATTCAATATTGGTCCGTGAGTAATACTTAAGTTAAAATGGAAGTTATAGAAACTTGATCAAAGTACAGATTCAAGTTCATAGATGTCGATAAACAACAAGATTTTCTCCGCTAGACGCTGGATTTTTACCACTAATATGTTTGAACGTGTGTGTTGCAGTTGGAAACTGTTCGTCTGCTTGAGCCTTCCAGCCCACATGCCTGGATGTCAGAGTGGTTCGCTTGTCTGGCACTCGCTCGTTTCCAGTTTGCTCGGTCAGTCACCCAAATCAATAAACATGATTTAAGTTGGTGGAATTCCAATTTCAATTGTTTTCCTTTCAAGACGCGTTTCTGTATCAATCTTACTCAAATCAAGCTAAATTTTGAATAAAAAATGAAGATCTAGTCACCCTCTGCTTATCTTTGAAGCAAACTTTCAATAGTATATCAGAATATGGAATGCTCGCCACCCAGTTGGTACCATATGAGAGCAACGTGTGAGGTAATTGTAGCGTCTGTTCAGTTATTGTGTCAGCTGAGTAGCAGTTTGCCGGCGTGCTTTGTTCCAATGCTGCTCAGTTCTCATATATAACACAGAAGTTTGCGAGTACTCCACAGAAGTACTTCCATGGTTGATTTCAATATAATGCCGTTGAAAGTAAAAAAACGAATGACCGAAGTAAAAACAGTTGTTATTCATTAAAATACCAGTGATAGTTTGCAAAGTAGTGCTAGTTTCAGTCCTGCGATTGCTCGTTCCAAGCAGTTAATGGCCCGTGGCTTGGCAGAGATGCCAATGATTGTCGTCCATATGGCTGCCTGCTCTAATCACGTCCTAGGTACGTGTGATACGACAATTTCAGAATTTTACTCTTACTGGAATTTCCGTATTATATAGGGCACTTGTTGGAAGGAACTTTCACCTGTTTGTTTTTCGCATGGGGCATGCTTAACTATTCTAACACCGATGGGGAGAACCCTTTAATTTGGATTAGGGATGATGCGAAAGTACAACGTGTCCGTGGTATACTGTATTCTTGCTGTATGGATAGCGCATTGACTATGACTAGGTCTGGCTTGTATAGATAGCAAAGTTTCCCTATTTGATTTGATACCCCAGGCAATTGAACGGATTTCACATCAGTGATTGTTTGAGTTGTTGTATGTATTTCAGAACACGATGCGGCTCTTGCTTTGTTCGCCATGGTTCGGGAGAGAGATCCACTGCGTCTGGACAACATGCATCTATACTCGGACTCACTGTTCTGTAGAGTGAGTTTGGCAAACACACGTTCATTACATTATATTTGAAGATAAACTAGAGAATTGTATCAGAAGAGTATGTTTTCAGTTGACAATTGACTTTTCTGAAAGAGTATGGAAGTTTTCAAGATTTGGGCCACTATAAACTGTACTTTAGGAAGGTGACGTATGTTTTCCCCTAGAGATATACGTAACACGAACACCATTATGCATGAGAACTAACTGTATTAGTATAAAAAACGGGTGTAAAGAAAGTGAAGATTAGTTTTGGATGAAACCTGTACAAGAAATATGAAAGAAGTCCAATAAAAATATTTTGAGGAAAAGGCTAATCTCGCTCGATTTGAAATTTCAGAAAAAAATGGATACCGAGTTTTTTGCTACCGAAAAGAAAACTTCTGACTGCGATTTACAATGATCTAGCTTACACTCTGTTTTTTTTTTCAAGAAAGCGAGATTAGCCTTTTCCTCAAAATATTTTTATTGGACTTCTTTCATATTTCGGTACCTGGAAAAAAGTCATTCGAAATTAAAAGTCATTAAAGTAAAAGTCATTCAAAAGTAAAAGTCATTAATTCACTTTTAGTCAGGATTTGAAAAATTCGAAAATTTTCGAAAACTTTATTTCTGATTCCAAACTGTTTCTGTACTTAATGACTTTTACTTTCAAATGACTTTTACTTTAATGACTTTTAATTTTGAATGACTTATTCTGGTTGCCTCATATTTCTTGTACAGGTTTCATCCAAAACTAATCTTCACTTTCTTTACACCCGTTTTTTATACTAATTGAACTCTTTTTCTATGGTTACGATCGTTCAAGTGAGAGCAACTTTTGTGCTCCAGGCAGGAATCGAACCTTCGTTCGCCGTGCGTGAATAGAGCGTTTATCGAATCCGCCAATCAGACATGTGAATAAGAGTGAAAACCAAGCTGTACCCGTCTCTCATGAGTTCTTCATTGGAAAACGTCTTCCTACTACACGTTAAACTCTTCTTCCATTTTTATTTTTACGAAACCGGTCTATCCATGATATTTTGCGAAACCATTTTCGGCCCTCTCACACGTAATATTCAAATTTCAGACATACCTGAAAAATACGTACACCAAAACTTTTTTATAGTTTTTCAAATATGTAAGAATTTTTGGAATACGTTAATTTTGAGCGAAACTATGCCGAGATTTGAGGAGGCGGACACTTTTGTCGCCGCCGCCGAGCACGGAATCCATTTTTGCGAGACGTTGGGCCCTCTAACTCCTCTTAAAAAATTTTACTTGGAACGTGAACTTAATGTCTTGTAGACGTGTTGCCCTATTTGTAATTCATGCAAATTTCTAGGTCGGCGTACTTTGAAGAAAAATTTAATAAACAGTTTTGGAATGTCTGCAGACCTCTGAACAAAAACTAATCTGCGCAGCGCTACGCGCTGCGCCTGATGATAGTAAGGGGGTTGGTTACTTTTCTAAAGTTAAATAACATTTTATTCATTGTCCGTTTCAGGGAGAACGTGTTCAGTTGACAGCCCTCACGCACGCCTTTTACAAGACACACAAGTACACGTGGCAGACTTGTTGTATTGTCGGTGAGCTGTTACTCGCTTACAACTAATTGAATGCAGTACCGTGTTTTACTGGAAACTTAACGTATCAATTCATGGGACGACTCTTGTTCACGTTTCACTGTTCCAGCGTTTACAGAAGTCTCATAGTCGTTACACACTTTGCTGTTCTCTACATTTGATGACCATTTTGGCCTTGTGCTGCTTCAATTTCCCAATAATTGTGTCGGAATAGTCGAAGACTGGGATGATTTTTTGTGAATAACGTTAGGTTTTTCTGTTTTGGATGCAATATCATGAAGTATCGCGTAATCGGAAGCAGTTCCCTGTAGACTGGTGTCATCTACAGTAACACTGTTGTCAGGCAACTACTACAATATGCGTCGTGAGAACGAGCAGGCAATACGTTTCTTCCAACGTGCACTCCGCTTGAATCCTTCGGCTCCCGGACTCTGGGTCCTGATCGGACACGAGTTCTTGGAATTGAAGAACAACGCCGCCGCCTGCATGTCCTATCGGAAGGCTATTGGTCAGTCCAACGAGAAATAGTTGTTTGTAGTTTCCAACCATAAGTTACGCATCCCGTCAAAACGGAATGTGATTAGTTATAGGTTCCCCATAGGTAAATATCCAATAAAGCCAACCATGAAAAGTTGTAGCTCCCCGCAGTCCAGTTGCACGAAAACGTTAAGGATCCCCTCGTCAGATAGATAACCGTGGTTTTGCACCTATGTTGCCAAAAAGAACTTTCCAACTCTGTTATGAACTTGTGGCTATGTATGTTGATTTCTTTTTGTTTTGCATACTCGTACAAGTAGCAGTACAAAAGTAGACCGCGAAAGGAGTGTGCGTAGATGAGTATTTCTCTCTCTTGTTGCGTTTTGGATTGGCAGCTCGCTTTTTTCTCCCGTCAACTTAACGTCAGCAAGGTAAACTGAGAGATATGGAAGGGTGAATGTGGAAGATTTCCATTTTCATTATATATATATATATATATATAGTTCAAACTCTCCTCCACAGTATGAAAAGTTATGCATGTTGGAATTTTCACTAAGAAATGGGGTCGAATAAACTCGTGGAAACGTTGAAGTGTTCAAAAGCACAGTATAATTCACAGTTCACGTTGTCTGAGGCTTTATTGATTTTGCAACTGTTGTTTAGGGGATTGTTTTTTTGTTTATTTGTGAAAAGTTTCCATTTTAAGAGGTGGACCCGGCGGACTGTCGTGGCTGGTACGGTTTGGGTCAGATGTACGACATTCTTAAGATGCACACCTACGCACTCTACTATTATCAGGAGGCTCACAAGTGCAAGTGGGTTCACGTTGACATTCGGCTATAATGATGATCTGTAGTTCCATAACTCATTTGATAGTTCCCGTCAATAATATTTGGTTCTCTGTACGTTTTGGAATCGTCTTCACTATACATTCCCGTTCCGGGATTCATTATGGTTGGTTTTCGTACATTTTAGACATCTAGAGCTGTGTTACAGGCCGCAAGATTCTCGCATGTTGGTGGCTCTGGGAGTAATCTACTCCAAGATGGGTCGCGTCAAAGATGCGCAAAAATGTTTCTCATTGGCCTACAAATACGGAGATGTAGAGGGCAATGCACTTTGGCATCTGGCGAAGTGAGTTCTCGCTCAAACTTGGTCTGATCTTACGATTTCGGAAAGCAAAGCATCTACCCATTTCGAGTACTAGTTACTCCGAAACAACTGTATTAATCCACCACGCTCTGCCCCACAACTTTTCTTCAAGTTTTGTAATTCTTAGTTTGCGATTCAATAATTGGAATTGTGCATCTTTTTTCTCGACAATGCCGTCTCATAGTGATGTTGTATCAGGTTGTTCGAGGGAGAAGGACTTGCCGATCAGGCTGCCCGAACATTTGAAACGTACCTCTCCATCTACGACGATATCAAGGTTTGTAGAGCCGTAGTCGAAAAGAACATGCTTTGAACCCACACAGCCTGCTTTTTAGTATATCTAGCATGTGTGACTCCGAGAAGGGTTACTCTAGAAGCTGGTAATGTTCTTCTCTTCAAGATCAACCCAGTCATCTAATGGAAAGCGTGAAACACAACTATTCTTTCAAAAATGCTCTAATTCCTCTGACGCTACTATGAGAATTGTAAGGTTGTGGATCGCACTTATTCTGTTTGATGACTGTTCAGATAATTATTTTGTTGCAGGATATTGACGACAACATTGCTTACGTAATTCAGTATCTGGCGAAGCATTTCTGTGAGAAGGGGGACTGGACAAAAGCCACCACATATGCTCAGCGCTGTCTGGAAAATGAAAATGTCAGTAACTCGGATCTGTTAGTGGATGAGACTGTTTTGTGTACATAATTTGAAAACCATATTCTTCTCTAAATATATGAAAGGTTATAATTGGTGCGCGTTTCTCGTACCATCTTGTTATACAGATTTGAGCTAACATCAGTACTCTCACATTGTACGTATATTTGTGTTTTGATTGAAATCAGTTTCAGGTGAGTGAGGAGGGGCGAGCCATCCTTCGTCTGATAACAGTGAGGAAAGACAATGTTCTCGGGAAGGAAGCGAAGACACCCTTGGCCCGGCCCAACCAATCGTTCGTTCATTCTTTTTATCTAAATTTTTATAGCAATAGTTCAAAATGTCTGGGCATCCATAGCTTGCTAATACCGTTAGGCACTCAACTTGTATTTGCAGCTTCTATTAATTTATATTCAACCTTGAGAAACCACATTAGGTGCCATTAACCGTGTTGTTGCCTGGTCAGCTCTTTTGGTAACCACTTTGTAATCGCGACTTTAGGCAACTCAATAGGCGTCATGAAAAAGGGTCCCAAGGGGTCGCTAGAAGTATGATTACCTTCTGAATCGGAACCCGGTTAATGGTTATCTGGGGTGGTTAACAAGGCGTTTCAGCAAGTTGTGAATGTTCGTTGCAGGCTCGACGAGAGTGGTGCCACAGACATGGCCATTTCGGATGCCGATGAGGATGTCTCGTTCGGTTGAGTAGATGAAAAGGGGGAGCTGTGGTTGATAGGTTCACTTAAATGCGTTATTTTTCTATTTTATCTATCTCATCGAACACTCAAGTTACCCCAGAATTAGTTGTTCCGTCTGGGTACCTCTCTTGAGATTTGGATGAGAAACCCTCATACAAATTAGTGAAAAGCGTTGATAATCATAGTGACCGATGTTTGAGGTGTAGATCCCGTTGGTTTCACATTTGAATAACGAATTAGGCCACCGGTTTCTGATTGCGAGTACTAATTTTCATTTCGGTCTGAAGTTGGAACCCCACTTGTTTTTCACCGAACAAACATGTTTCTCACTTGGTTTCATATCCGCCTAGTTTCTTGTTCGTTGTGTAATAATGAAAGTGGAAAATGGTTAGGGGTCAAAATCTTCGGATAAAATGTGGGTTCCGACTTCAGAGTAGTTCTATAATTTAACACTTGAGTGCTTACTTCAAGGAATAATTATTTTAGTGCTCAGAAATGTGTTATCATGTTGGTCACAAATTCATTGATATTGATACAACTTTATTCTGGTGAATATGAAAGGGGACGAGGGGGGGACGAGGGTGAAAGGGGACGGAGGGTATGGCAAAGGGGACGAGGGCTGAGGCAAAGAGGACGAGGGGTGGACTGATAATTAGAGCGAAATCTAGTCAAATTTAGTTTTCGATTACTCCATAATACTTTCCTTGTTCTGTATCTTCATTATTGATTCATCTTTTCCCCTTTCTACAATACCTAAGAGTGTTTTTTGCCTCATCCCTCGTCCCCTTTGCCTCAGCCCTCGTCCCCTTTGCCATACCCTCCGTCCCCTTTCACCCTCGCCCCCCCCCCCCCCCCCCCCCCCCCCCCTCGTCCCCTTTCACCCTCGTCCCCTTTCCTATTGGCCCTTTATTCTTGGTGTTTCGTTTGTATGATGTAGTATTTTCGTAAAGTGAACGTAAAATGAAAAGCTTTAGATGTGCTATGGTATTTATTGATCTCGTTTTGTATCAAATTCTTGTTTTTGTCTATTTGTGCAGTTTTCAACTAAGTAAAGTATTGTGAACCAGTTCACTGTTTCTCTTCTTCACCACATTCTCTCATGATTGGTAGTCAGAAAACAAGAAACTTTAGTGACTATGTTGTGAAAAACTCAAACGATTGTTTACATTAATACACTCTCTTTTTGAGATGAGGCGCTCCTTAGTTCTATTACTATATGTTTATAAAAATTGAAAAGGTCTGAAATCTTTAACAACTTCAGAATCTGGCAGGAAGTTTAACAGCATACTGTAAGAGGCTTCTTTCGTATACTTGGTCCAGGGTGTATCTCTGATCAGTGAATTCATTACTCAGCGATAAACAATCACAGTATCGAATTAGTAAAAAGTGGGGGAACCAACAAATGTGTGAGTTGTGTTTGGTTCGGCCTCGATATCAGCAAAAAGTGAACGATACGAATTGCTATGATACTGTAGCAGAAGTATTCTGCAAAAATAGAACAATACAAATGTTGAACAATGGTTCACGAAGCCCGCATGATATTTCAGAAATTGCCAAAGGGTATTTCATGTGTACTTTGACGACATGCGTGCGTTGTGAACCATTGTGCAACATTTGTATTGTTCTATTTTTGCAGAATACTTCTGCTACAGTATCATAGCAATTCGTATCGTTCACTTTTTGCTGATATCGAGGCCGAACCAAACACAACTCACACATTTGTTGGTTCCCCCACTTTTTACTATTTGTCCTTTTTTTGCTAGTTGTACTCCTACAACTTCATATGTTGCCTATTATTCACAGAGTGGATCTTGTGAACTCATTATATTATTATGGAAATCTCAGTTTTGTGTGTGCAAGAAGCCGAATGCAGACCATAAAATTGCTGTTGTTGTAGTATAACGCAAGATACTGGCTCTGTGACTATAAACAACTGAACAAAAACGCTAAACGTTCCGATTGACATGTACACCGCTTTTGGCGGCGATAAGCGAACGGGATTGGCGCCATTGACAAATCTACAATTAGAGACACCAACTCACTTACAATATAGCCATTATTTCCAATATTACATCAAAAACCTTCATGTTGAAACTTTCTTGTTTTTCGTTCCAGCGCCAATTGGCACACGCGTCTGGCGCCAGAACGAAACGAAATTTTATAGGTTTTTGAGCTACCAGTACACACTGCATGTGTCAATTACTGAATGGAGCAATATTCAAACTATTCAATTGTCAGTTTCGTGTGTTTTTCTTTTGGCGCCATTTGGCGTCTGTTCCGAGCCAGAAGATAAAATTCGATGTTGAATTCGTGGATCTATATTTCACATTGGAATATTCAATATCTGTTAACTTGAAACAGTTTTATTGACGATAACTGATATTTTTCCCACTTTGGCGCCAATTGGCGCCAGCGCACGGGGCCAACCAAACTTTTTTTGATTTTCAGATTGAGCATCTTACTTGCCATGTGATAGTTATTTAGTGTACCGAATTTCAGAGGATTTCATTGACGCTGTCGTGAGTTTGGGTTTTAGCGCCATTTGGCGCCTGGTCCGAGCGCCAGAAGAAAAATTTCAGTTTCGGAAAAAGTTCACACTTTCGACCAAATTATTTAATTTCTATCAGTGTTCAACATTTTATTTGACGATAAATAGTGTTTTGCCGTTTTTGGCGCCTACTGGCGCCAGCGCCGGGCGCCAATGCTGCTGTATTTATCTCATATTTGACGCGACGGGCTAACTTTTGCATTATAACTCATGTTTCAAATTTCAGCTAAATCGGTTCTATAGTTATTCCAATAGTCGTAGGACAATAGTAGGACAATAATATTCTAAATCTAATTCTAATAATAATCCAAACCCTTCTCTACTGATTTTGAGTTGGACAATAATAATCCAAACCCTTCTTCACTGATTTTGAGCTTGGACAATAATAATCCAAACCCTTCTTCACTTATTCGGAGTTGGACAATAATAATCCAAACCCTTCTTCACTGATTTGGAGTTAGACAATAATAATCCAAACTCTTCTTTACTGATTTGGAGTTGGACAATAATAATCCAAACCCTTCTTTACTGATTTGGAGTTGGACAATAATAATCCAAACCCTTCTTTACTGATTTTGAGTAGGACAATAATAATCCAAACCCTTCTTCACTGATTTTGAGCTTGGACAATAATAATCCAGACCTTTCTTTACTGATTTTGAACTTGGACAATAATAATTCAAACCCTTCTTTACTGATTTTGAGTTGGACAATAATAATCCAAACCCTTCTTTACTGATTTTGAGTTGGACAATAATAATCCAAACCCTTCTTTACTGATTTTGAGCTTGGACAATAATAATCCAAACCCTTCTTTACTGATTCGGAGTTGGACAATAATAATCCAAACCCTTCTTCACTGATTTTGAGCTTGGACAATAAAAATCCAAACCCTTCTTCACTGATTTGGAGTTGGACAATAATAATCCAAACCCTTCTTTACTGATTTGGAGTTGGACAAAAATAATCCAAACCCTTCTTTACTGATTTGGAGTTGGACAATAATAATCCAAACCCTTCTTCACTGACTTGGAGTTGGAAAATAATAATCCAAACCCTTCTTTACTGATTTTGAGTAGGACAATAATAATCCGAACCCTTCTTCACTGATTCGGAGTTGGACGATGATAATCCAAACCCTTCTTTACTGATTCGGAGTTGGACAATAATGATCCAAACCCTTCTTTACTGATTTTGAGTTGAACGATAGTAACCCAAACCCTTCTTCACTGATTTTGAATTGGACAATAATAATACAAACCCCTCTTTACTGATTTTAAGCTTGGACGATAGTAATCCAAACCCTTCTTTACTGATTTCGAGCTTGGACATTAATAATCCAAACCCTTCTTTACTGATTTTGAGTTGAACAATAATAACCCAAACCCTTCTTTACTGATTTTGAGTAGGACAATAATAATCCAAACCCTTCTTTACTGATTTTACTGATTTTGAGCTTGGACAATAATAATCCAAACCCTTCTTTACTGATTCGGAGTTGGACAATAATAATCCAAACCCTTCTTCACTGATTTTGAGCTTGGACAATAAAAATCCAAACCCTTCTTCACTGATTTGGAGTTGGACAATAATAATCCAAACCCTTCTTAACTGATTTGGAGTTGGACAAAAATAATCCAAACCCTTCTTTACTGATTTGGAGTTGGACAATAATAATCCAAACCCTTCTTCACTGACTTGGAGTTGGACAATAATAATCCAAACCCTTCTTTACTGATTTTGAGTAGGACAATAATAATCCGAACCCTTCTTCACTGATTCGGAGTTGGACGATGATAATCCAAACCCTTCTTTACTGATTCGGAGTTGGACAATAATAATCCAAACCCTTCTTTACTGATTTTGAGTTGAACGATAGTAATCCAAACCCTTCTTCACTGATTTTGAATTGGACAATAATAATACAAACCCCTCTTTACTGATTTTGAGCTTGGACGATAGTAATCCAAACCCTTCTTTACTGATTTCGAGCTTGGACAATAATAATCCAAACCCTTCTTTACTGATTTTGAGTTGAACAATAATAACCCAAACCCTTCTTTACTGATTTTGAGTAGGACAATAATAATCCAAACCCTTCTTTACTGATTTTGAGTTGGACAATAATAATCCAAACCCTTCTTTACTGATTTTGAGCTTGTTGGACAATAATAATCCAAACCCTTCTTTACTGATTTGGAGTTGGACAATAATAATACAAACCCTCTTCACTGATTTTGAGCTTGGACAATAAAAATCCAAACCCTTCTTCACTGATTTGGAGTTGGACAACAATAATCCAAACCCTTCTTTACTGATTTGGAGTTGGACAATAATAATCCAAACCCTTCTTTACTGATTTGGAGTTGGACAATAATAATCCAAACCCTTCTTCACTGATTTGGAGTTGGACAATAAAAATCCAAACCCTTCTTCACTGATTTGGAGTTGAACAATAATAATCCAAACCCTTCTTTACTGATTTGGAGTTGGACAATAATAATCCAAACCCTTCTTTACTGATTTGGAGTTGGACAATAATAATCCAAACCCTTCTTCACTGATTTGGAGTTGGACAATAATAATCCAAACCCTTCTTTACTGACTTGGAGTTGGACAATAATAATCCAAACCCTTCTTTACTGATTTTGAGTAGGACAATAATAATCCGAACCCTTCTTCACTGATTCGGAGTTGGACGATGATAATCCAAACCCTTCTTTACTGATTCGGAGTTGGACAATAATAATCCAAACCTTCTTTACTGATTTTGAGTTGAACGATAGTAATCCAAACCCTTCTTCACTGATTTTGAATTGGGACAATAATAATACAAACCCCTCTTTACTGATTTTAAGCTTGGACGATAGTAATCCAAACCCTTCTTGACTGATTTCGAGCTTGGACAATAATAATCCAAACCCTTCTTTACTGATTCGGAGTTGGACGATGATAATCCGAACCCTTCTTCACTGATTCGGAGTTGGACGATGATAATCCAAACCCTTCTTTACTGATTCGGAGTTGGACAATAATAATCCAAACCCTTTTTACTGATTTTAAGTTGAACGATAGTAATCCAAACCCTTCTTCACTGATTTTGAATTGGACAATAATAATCCAAACCCTTCTTTACTGACTTGGAGTTGGACAATAATAATCCAAACCCTTCTTACTGATTTTGAGTAGGACAATAATAATCCGAAACCTTCTTTACTGATTCGGAGTTGGACGATGATAATCCAAACCCATCTTTACTGATTTTGAGTAGGACAATAATAATCCAAACCCTTCTTTACTGATTTTGAGTTGGACAATAATAATCCAAACCCTTCTTTACTGATTTTGAGCTTGGACAATAATAATCCGAACCCTTCTTTACTGATTCGGAGTTGGACAATAATAATACAAACCCTTCTTCACTGATTTTGAGCTTGGACAATAAAAATCCAAACCCTTCTTCACTGATTTGGAGTTGGACAACAATAATCCAAACCCTTCTTTACTGATTTTGAGTAGGACAATAATAATCCGAACCCTTCTTCACTGATTCGGAGTTGGACGATGATAATCCAAACCCTTCTTTACTGATTTGGAGTTGGACAACAATAATCCAAACCCTTCTTTACTGATTTTGAGTAGGACAATAATAATCCGAACCCTTCTTCACTGATTCGGAGTTGGACGATGATAATCCAAACCCTTCTTTACTGATTCGGAGTTGGACAATAATAATCCAAACCCTTCTTTACTGATTTTGAGTTGAACGATAGTAATCCAAACCCTTCTTCACTGATTTTGAATTGGACAATAATAATACAAACCCCTCTTACTGATTTTAAGCTTGGACGATAGTAATCCAAACCCTTCTTTACTGATTTCGAGCTTGGACAATAATAATCCAAACCCTTCTTTACTGATTTTGAGTTGAACAATAATAACCCAAACCCTTCTTTACTGATTTTGAGTAGGACAATAATAATCCAAACCCTTCTTTACTGATTTTGAGTTGGACAATAATAATCCAAACCCTTCTTTACTGATTTTGAGCTTGGACAATAATAATCCGAACCCTTCTTTACTGATTCGGAGTTGGACAATAATAATACAAACCCTTCTTCACTGATTTTGAGCTTGGACAATAAAAATCCAAACCCTTCTTCACTGATTTGGAGTTGGACAACAATAATCCAAACCCTTCTTTACTGATTTGGAGTTGGACAATAATAATCCAAACCCTTCTTTACTGATTTGGAGTTGGACAATAATAATCCAAACCCTTCTTCACTGATTTGGAGTTGGACAATAAAAATCCAAACCCTTCTTCACTGATTTGGAGTTGGACAATAATAATCCAAACCCTTCTTTACTGATTTGGAGTTGGACAATAATAATCCAAACCCTTCTTTACTGATTTGGAGTTGGACAATAATAATCCAAACCCTTCTTCACTGATTTGGAGTTGGACAATAATAATCCAAACCCTTCTTTACTGACTTGGAGTTGGACAATAATAATCCAAACCCTTCTTTACTGATTTTGAGTAGGACAATAATAATCCGAACCCTTCTTCACTGATTCGGAGTTGGACGATGATAATCCAAACCCTTCTTTACTGATTCGGAGTTGGACAATAATAATCCAAACCCTTCTTTACTGATTTTGAGTTGAACGATAGTAATCCAAACCCTTCTTCACTGATTTTGAATTGGACAATAATAATACAAACCCCTCTTTACTGATTTTAAGCTTGGACGATAGTAATCCAAACCCTTCTTGACTGATTTCGAGCTTGGACAATAATAATCCAAACCCTTCTTTACTGATTCGGAGTTGGACGATGATAATCCGAACCCTTCTTCACTGATTCGGAGTTGGACGATGATAATCCAAACCCTTCTTACTGATTCGGAGTTGGACAATATAATCAAACCCTTTTTTACTGATTTTAAGTTGAACGATAGTAATCCAAACCCTTCTTCACTGATTTTGAATTGGACAATAATAATCCAAACCCTTCTTTACTGGACTTGGAGTTGGACAATAATAATCCAAACCTTCTTTACTGATTTTGAGTAGGACAATAATAATCCGAACCCTTCTCACTGATTCGGAGTTGGACGATGATAATCCAAACCCTTCTTTACTGATTCGGAGTTGGACAATAATAATCCAAACCCTTCTTTACTGATTCGGAGTTGGACGATGATAATCCAAACCTTCTTTACTGTTTCGGAGTTGGACAATAATAATACAAACCCCTCTTTACTGATTTTAAGCTTGGACGATAGTAATCCAAACCCTTCTTTACTGATTTCGAGCTTGGACAATAATAATTCAAACCCTTCTTTACTGATTTTGAGTTGAACAATAATAACCCAAACCCTTCTTTACTGATTTTGAGTAGGACAATAATAATCCAAACCCTTCTTTACTGATTTTGAGTTGGACAATAATAATCCAAACCCTTCTTTACTGATTCGGAGTTGGACAATAATAATCCAAACCCTTTTTTACTGATTTTAAGTTGAACGATAGTAATCCAAACCCTTCTTCACTGATTTTGAATTGGACAATAATAATCCAAACCCTTCTTTACTGACTTGGAGTTGGACAATAATAATCCAAACCCTTCTTTACTGATTTTGAGTAGGACAATAATAATCCGAACCCTTCTTCACTGATTCGAGTTGGACGATGATAATCCAAACCCTTCTTTACTGATTCGGAGTTGGACAATAATAATCCAAACCCTTCTTTACTGATTCGGAGTTGGACGATGATAATCCAAACCCTTCTTTACTGCTTCGGAGTTGGACAATAATAATACAAACCCCTCTTTACTGATTTTAAGCTTGGACGATAGTAATCCAAACCCTTCTTTACTGATTTCGAGCTTGGACAATAATAATTCAAACCCTTCTTTACTGATTTTGAGTTGAACAATAATAACCCAAACCCTTCTTTACTGATTTTGAGTAGGACAATAATAATCCAAACCCTTCTTTACTGATTTTGAGTTGGACAATAATAATCCAAACCCTTCTTTACTGATTTTGAGCTTGGACAATAATAATCCAAACCCTTCTTTACTGATTCGGAGTTGGACAATAATAATCCAAACCCTTCTTCACTGATTTTGAGCTTGGACAATAAAAAATCCAAACCCCTCTTCACTGATTTGGAGTTGGACAATAATAATCCAAACCCTTCTTTACTGATTTGGAGTTGGACAATAATAATCCAAACCCTTCTTTACTGATTTGAGTTGGACAATAATAATCCAAACCTTCTTCACTGATTTGGAGTTGGACAATAATAATCCAAACCCTTCTTTACTGATTTGGAGTTGGACAATAATAATCCAAACCCTTCTTTACTGATTCGGAGTTGGACAATAATAATCCAAACCTTTTTTACTGATTTTGAGTTGAACAATAGTAATCCAAACCCTTCTTCACTGAATTTAAATTGGACAATAATAATACAAACCTATCTTTACTGATTTTAAGCTTGGACGATAGTAATCCAAACCCTTCTTTACTGATTTCGAGCTTGGACAATAATAATCCAAACCCTTCTTTACTGATTTTGAGTTGAACAATAATAACCCAAACCCCTTCTTTACTGATTTTGAGTTGAACAATAATAACCCAAACCCTTCTTTACTGATTTTGAGCTTGGACAATAATTATCCAAACCTCTCTTTACTGATTTGGAGTTGGATAATAATAATCCAAACCCTTCTTCACTGATTCGGAGTTGGACAATAATAATACAAACCCCTCTTACTGATTTTAAGCTTGGACGATAGTAATCCAAACCCTTCTTTACTGATTTCGAGCTTGGACAATAATAATTCAAACCCTTCTTTACTGATTTTGAGTTGAACAATAATAACCCAAACCTTCTTTACTGATTTTGAGTAGGACAATAATAATCCAAACCCTTCTTTACTGATTTTGAGTTGGACAATAATAATCCAAACCCTTCTTTACTGATTTTGAGCTTGGACAATAATAATCCAAACCCCTTCTTTACTGATTCGGAGTTGGACAATAATAATCCAAACCCTTCTTCACTGATTTGAGCTTGGACAATAAAAATCCAAACCCCTCTTCAC
Source organism: Litoditis marina (assembly GCA_964036275.1). Classification (NCBI taxonomy): domain Eukaryota; kingdom Metazoa; phylum Nematoda; class Chromadorea; order Rhabditida; family Rhabditidae; genus Litoditis; species Litoditis marina. The sequence goes on along the minus strand of OZ038435.1, from coordinate 54,777 downwards.
TGATTTGGAGTTGGACAATAATAATCCAAACCCTTCTTTACTGATTTGGAGTTGGACAATAATAATCCAAACCCTTCTTTACTGATTTTGAGCTTGACAATAATAATCCAAACCCTTCTTTACTGATTCGGAGTTGGACAATAATAATCCAAACCCTTCTTCACTGATTTTGAGTTGAACAATAGTAATCCAAACCCTTCTTCACTGAATTTGAATTGGACAATAATAATACAAACCTATCTTTACTGATTTTAAGCTTGGACGATAGTAATCCAAACCCTTCTTTACTGATTTCGAGCTTGGACAATAATAATCCAAACCCTTCTTTACTGATTTTGAGTTGAACAATAATAACCAAACCCTTCTTGACTGATTTCGAGCTTGGACAATAATAATCCAAACCCTTCTTTACTGATTCGGAGTTGGACGATGATAATCCGAACCCTTCTTCACTGATTCGGAGTTGGACGATGATAATCCAAACCCTTCTTTACTGATTCGGAGTTGGACAATAATAATCCAAACCCTTTTTTACTGATTTTAAGTTGAACGATAGTAATCCAAACCCTTCTTCACTGATTTTGAATTGGACAATAATAATCCAAACCCTTCTTTACTGACTTGGAGTTGGACAATAATAATCCAAACCCTTCTTTACTGATTTTGAGTAGGACAATAATAATCCGAACCCTTCTTCACTGATTCGGAGTTGGACGATGATAATCCAAACCCTTCTTTACTGATTCGGAGTTGGACAATAATAATCCAAACCCCTTCTTTACTGATTCGGAGTTGACGATGATAATCCAAACCCTTCTTTACTGTTTCGGAGTTGGACAATAATAATACAAACCCCTCTTTACTGATTTTAAGCTTGGACGATAGTAATCCAAACCCTTCTTTACTGATTTCGAGCTTGGACAATAATAATTCAAACCCTTCTTTACTGATTTTGAGTTGAACAATAATAACCCAAACCCTTCTTTACTGATTTGAGTAGGACAATAATAATCCAAACCCTTCTTTACTGATTTTGAGTTGAACAATAATAACCCAAACCCTTCTTTACTGATTTTGAGTAGGACAATAATAATCCAAACCTTCTTTACTGATTTTGAGTTGGACAATAATAATCCAAACCCTTCTTTACTGATTCGGAGTTGGACAATAATAATCCAAACCCTTCTTCACTGATTTTGAGCTTGGACAATAAAAATCCAAACCCCTCTTCACTGATTTGGAGTTGGACAATAATAATCCAAACCCTTCTTTACTGATTTGGAGTTGGACAATAATAATCCAAACCCTTCTTTACTGATTTGGAGTTGGACAATAATAATCCAAACCCTTCTTCACTGATTTGGAGTTGGACAATAATAATCCAAACCCTTCTTTACTGATTTGGAGTTGGACAATAATAATCCAAACCCTTCTTTACTGATTCGGAGTTGGACAATAATAATCCAAACCCTTTTTTACTGATTTTGAGTTGAACAATAGTAATCCAAACCCTTCTTCACTGAATTTAAATTGGACAATAATAATACAAACCTATCTTTACTGATTTTAAGCTTGGACGATAGTAATCCAAACCCTTCTTTACTGATTTCGAGCTTGGACAATAATAATCCAAACCCTTCTTTACTGATTTTGAGTTGAACAATAATAACCCAAACCCCTTCTTTACTGATTTTGAGTTGAACAATAATAACCCAAACCCTTCTTTACTGATTTTGAGCTTGGACAATAATTATCCAAACCTCTCTTTACTGATTTGGAGTTGGATAATAATAATCCAAACCCTTCTTCACTGATTCGGAGTTGGACAATAATAATACAAACCCCTCTTTACTGATTTTAAGCTTGGACGATAGTAATCCAAACCCTTCTTTACTGATTTCGAGCTTGGACAATAATAATTCAAACCCTTCTTTACTGATTTTGAGTTGAACAATAATAACCCAAACCCTTCTTTACTGATTTTGAGTAGGACAATAATAATCCAAACCCTTCTTTACTGATTTTGAGTTGGACAATAATAATCCAAACCCTTCTTTACTGATTTTGAGCTTGGACAATAATAATCCAAACCCTTCTTTACTGATTCGGAGTTGGACAATAATAATCCAAACCCTTCTTCACTGATTTTGAGCTTGGACAATAAAAATCCAAACCCCTCTTCACTGATTTGGAGTTGGACAATAATAATCCAAACCCTTCTTTACTGATTTGGAGTTGGACAATAATAATCCAAACCCTTCTTTACTGATTTGGAGTTGGACAATAATAATCCAAACCCTTCTTCCACTGATTTGGAGTTGGACAATAATAATCCAAACCCTTCTTTACTGATTTTGAGCTTGGACAATAATAATCCAAACCCTTCTTTACTGATTCGGAGTTGGACAATAATAATCCAAACCCTTCTTCACTGATTTTGAGTTGAACAATAGTAATCCAAACCCTTCTTCACTGAATTTGAATTGGACAATAATAATACAAACCTATCTTTACTGATTTTAAGCTTGGACGATAGTAATCCAAACCCTTCTTTACTGATTTCGAGCTTGGACAATAATAATCCAAACCCTTCTTTACTGATTTTGAGTTGAACAATAATAACCCAAACCCTTCTTGACTGATTTCGAGCTTGGATAATAATAATCCAAACCCTTCTTTACTGATTCGGAGTTGGACGATGATAATCCGAACCCTTCTTCACTGATTCGGAGTTGGACGATGATAATCCAAACCCTTCTTTACTGATTCGGAGTTGGACAATAATAATCCAAACCCTTTTTTACTGATTTTAAGTTGAACGATAGTAATCCAAACCCTTCTTCACTGATTTTGAATTGGACAATAATAATCCAAACCCTTCTTTACTGACTTGGAGTTGGACAATAATAATCCAAACCCTTCTTTACTGATTTTGAGTAGGACAATAATAATCCGAACCCTTCTTCACTGATTCGGAGTTGGACGATGATAATCCAAACCCTTCTTTACTGATTCGGAGTTGGACAATAATAATCCAAACCCTTCTTTACTGATTCGGAGTTGGACGATGATAATCCAAACCCTTCTTTACTGTTTCGGAGTTGGACAATAATAATACAAACCCCTCTTTACTGATTTTAAGCTTGGACGATAGTAATCCAAACCCTTCTTTACTGATTTCGAGCTTGGACAATAATAATTCAAACCCTTCTTTACTGATTTGAGTTGAACAATAATAACCCAAACCCTTCTTTACTGATTTTGAGTAGGACAATAATAATCCAAACCCTTCTTTACTGATTTTGAGTTGGACAATAATAATCCAAACCCTTCTTTACTGATTCGGAGTTGGACAATAATAATCCAAACCCTTTTTTACTGATTTTAAGTTGAACGATAGTAATCCAAACCCTTCTTCACTGATTTTGAATTGGACAATAATAATCCAAACCCTTCTTTACTGGACTTGGAGTTGGACAATAATAATCCAAACCCTTCTTTACTGATTTTGAGTAGGACAATAATAATCCGAACCCTTCTTCACTGATTCGGAGTTGGACGATGATAATCCAAACCCTTCTTTACTGATTCGGAGTTGGACAATAATAATCCAAACCCTTCTTTACTGATTCGGAGTTGGACGATGATAATCCAAACCTTCTTTACTGCTTCGGAGTTGGACAATAATAATACAAACCCCTCTTTACTGATTTTAAGCTTGGACGATAGTAATCCAAACCCTTCTTTACTGATTTCGAGCTTGGACAATAATATTCAAACCCTTCTTTACTGATTTTGAGTTGAACAATAATAACCCAAACCCTTCTTTACTGATTTTGAGTAGGACAATAATAATCCAAACCCTTCTTTACTGATTTTGAGTTGGACAATAATAATCCAAACCCTTCTTTACTGATTTTGAGCTTGGACAATAATAATCCAAACCCTTCTTTACTGATTCGGAGTTGGACAATAATAATCCAAACCCTTCTTCACTGATTTTGAGCTTGGACAATAAAAATCCAAACCCCTCTTCACTGATTTGGAGTTGGACAATAATAATCCAAACCCTTCTTTACTGATTTGGAGTTGGACAATAATAATCCAAACCCTTCTTACTGATTTGGAGTTGGACAATAATAATCCAAACCCTTCTTCACTGATTTGGAGTTGGACAATAATAATCCAAACCCTTCTTTACTGATTTGGAGTTGGACAATAATAATCCAAACCCTTCTTTACTGATTCGGAGTTGGACAATAATAATCCAAACCCTTTTTACTGATTTTGAGTTGACAATAGTAATCCAAACCCTTCTTCACTGAATTTAAATTGGACAATAATAATACAAACCTATCTTTACTGATTTTAAGCTTGGGACGATAGTAATCCAAACCCTTCTTTACTGATTTCGAGCTTGGACAATAATAATCCAAACCCTTCTTTACTGATTTTGAGTTGAACAATAATAACCCAAACCCCTTCTTTACTGATTTTGAGTTGAACAATAATAACCCAAACCCTTCTTTACTGATTTTGAGCTTGGACAATAATTATCCAAACCTCTCTTTACTGATTTGGAGTTGGATAATAATAATCCAAACCCTTCTTCACTGATTCGGAGTTGGACAATAATAATACAAACCCTCTTTACTGATTTTAAGCTTGGACGATAGTAATCCAAACCCTTCTTTACTGATTTCGAGCTTGGACAATAATAATTCAAACCCTTCTTTACTGATTTTGAGTTGAACAATAATAACCCAAACCCTTCTTTACTGATTTTGAGTAGGACAATAATAATCCAAACCCTTCTTTACTGATTTTGAGTTGGACAATAATAATCCAAACCCTTCTTTACTGATTTTGAGCTTGGACAATAATAATCCAAACCCTTCTTTACTGATACGGAGTTGGACAATAATAATCCAAACCCTTCTTCACTGATTTTGAGCTTGGACAATAAAAATCCAAACCCCTCTTCACTGATTTGGAGTTGGACAATAATAATCCAAACCCTTCTTTACTGATTTGGAGTTGGACAATAATAATCCAAACCCTTCTTTACTGATTTGGAGTTGGACAATAATAATCCAAACCCTTCTTCACTGATTTGGAGTTGGACAATAATAATCCAAACCCTTCTTTACTGATTTGGAGTTGGACAATAATAATCCAAACCTTCTTTACTGATTCGGAGTTGGACAATAATAATCCAAACCCTTTTTTACTGATTTTGAGTTGAACAATAGTAATCCAAACCCTTCTTCACTGAATTTGAATTGGACAATAATAATACAAACCTATCTTTACTGATTTTAAGCTTGGACGATAGTAATCCAAACCCTTCTTTACTGATTTCGAGCTTGGACAATAATAATCCAAACCCTTCTTTACTGATTTTGAGTTGAACAATAATAACCAAACCCTTCTTTACTGATTTTGAGCTTGGACAATAATTATCCAAACCTCTCTTTACTGATTTGGAGTTGGATAATAATAATCCAAACCCTTCTTCACTGATTTTGAGCTTGGACAATAATAATCCAAACCATTCTTTACTGATATTGAGTTGGACAATAATAATCCAAACCTTTCTTTACTGATTTGGAGTTGGACAATAATAATCCAAACCATTCTTTACTGATTCGGAGTTGGACAATAATAATCCAAACCCTTCTTCACTGATTTTGAGTAGGACAATAATAATCCAAACCCTTCTTTACTGATTCGGAGTAGGACAATAATATTCTAAATCTAATTCTAATAATAATCCAAACCCTTCTCTACTGATTTGGAGTTGGACAATAATAATCCAAACCCTTCTTTACTGATTCGGAGTTGGAGAATTATATTTAGAATATTATTGTCCTACTCCGAATCAGTAAAGAAGGGTTTGGATTATTATTGTCCAAGCTCAAAATCAGTAGAGAGGGGTTTGGATTATTATTAGAATTAGATTTAGAATATTATTGTCCTACTCCGAATCAGTAAAGAAGGGTTTGGATTATTATTGTCCAAGCTCAAAATCAGTGAAGAAGGGTTTGGATTATTATTAGAATTAGATTTAGAATATTATTGTCCTACTCCGAATCAGTAAAGAAGGGTTTGGATTATTATTGTCCAAGCTCAAAATCAGTGAAGAAGGGTTTGGATATCATCGTCCAACTCCGAATCAGTGAAGAAGGGTTCGGATTATCATCGTCCAACTCCGAATCAGTAAAGAAGGGTTTGGATTATTATTGTCCAAGCTCGAAATCAGTCAAGAAGGGTTTGGATTACTATCGTCCAAGCTTAAAATCAGTAAAGAGGGGTTTGTATTATTATTGTCCAATTCAAAATCAGTGAAGAAGGGTTTGGATTACTATCGTTCAACTCAAAATCAGTAAAGAAGGGTTTGGATTATTATTGTCCAACTCCGAATCAGTAAAGAAGGGTTTGGATTATCATCGTCCAACTCCGAATCAGTGAAGAAGGGTTCGGATTATTATTGTCCTACTCAAAATCAGTAAAGAAGGGTTTGGATTATTATTGTCCAACTCCAAGTCAGTAAAGAAGGGTTCGGATTATTATTGTCCAACTCCAAATCAGTGAAGAAGGGTTTGGATTAATATTGTCCAACTCCAAATCAGTAAAGAAGGGTTTGGATTATTATTGTCCAACTCCAAATCAGTAAAGAAGGGTTTGGATTATTATTGTCCAACTCCAAATCAGTGAAGAAGGGTTTGGATTTTTATTGTCCAACTCCAAATCAGTGAAGAAGGGTTTGGATTATTATTGTCCAACTCCAAATCAGTAAAGAAGGGTTTGGATTATTATTGTCCAACTCCAAATCAGTAAATAAGGGTTTGGATTATTGTTGTCCAACTCCAAATCAGTGAAGAAGGGTTTGGATTTTTATTGTCCAAGCTCAAAATCAGTGAAGAAGGGTTTGTATTATTATTGTCCAACTCCGAATCAGTAAAGAAGGGTTCGGATTATTATTGTCCAAGCTCAAAATCAGTAAAGAAGGGTTTGGATTATTATTGTCCAACTCAAAATCAGTAAAGAAGGGTTTGGATTATTATTGTTCAACTCAAAATCAGTAAAGAAGGGTTTGGATTATTATTGTCCAAGCTCGAAATCAGTAAAGAAGGGTTTGGATTACTATCGTCCAAGCTTAAAATCAGTAAAGAGGGGTTTGTATTATTATTGTCCAATTCAAAATCAGTGAAGAAGGGTTTGGGTTACTATCGTTCAACTCAAAATCAGTAAAGAAGGGTTTGGATTATTATTGTCCAACTCCGAATCAGTAAAGAAGGGTTTGGATTATTATTGTCCAACTCCAAATCAGTAAAGAAGGGTTTGGATTATTTTTGTCCAACTCCAAATCAGTTAAGAAGGGTTTGGATTATTATTGTCCAACTCCAAATCAGTGAAGAAGGGTTTGGATTTTTATTGTCCAAGCTCAAAATCAGTGAAGAAGGGTTTGGATTATTATTGTCCAACTCCGAATCAGTAAAGAAGGGTTTGGATTATTATTGTCCAAGCTCAAAATCAGTAAAGATGGTTTGGATTATCATTGTCCAACTCAAAATCAGTAAAGAAGGGTTTGGATTATTAGAGAGTTGGACAATAATAATCCAAACCCTTCTTCACTGATTTTGAGCTTGGACAATAATAATCCAAACCCATCTTTACTGATTCGGAGTAGGACAATAATATTCTAAATCTAATTCTAATAATAATCCAAACCCTTCTCTACTGATTTTGAGTTGGACAATAATAATCCAAACCCTTCTTCACTGATTTTGAGCTTGGACAATAATAATCCAAACCCTTCTTCACTTATTCGGAGTTGGACAATAATAATCCAAACCCTTCTTCACTGATTTGGAGTTAGACAATAATAATCCAAACCCTTCTTTACTGATTTGGAGTTGGACAATAATAATCCAAACCCTTCTTTACTGATTTGGAGTTGGACAATAATAATCCAAACCCTTCTTTACTGATTTTGAGTAGGACAATAATAATCCAAACCCTTCTCTGTTCATTATATGATTGTGTCTCATATTGCATTCGTTAATAATAATAATAATAATAATCTTTTACGGCAACTATTTTAGCCGTGTGTTACTCGCGTTTGTCCTGAGTGGATAGCGAGGGAGGTCGAGAAACGCGATATTGAGAGGGTGGCTGGTTTCATTCTCGAAAACATGACAGATCCCGAGCAGGTTCCGACAGAGGATATAAAACACCCTGTACAGTACAGTTTCCGCCAAACGTTTGTGCCAATTTTTCGCCATAAGTAAACTACAAAAGCGAGAGGGCATGGATCACAATGAGACGCAGTCAGATTGTATCCGGAAACACTTATTCTCTTTCTACTAATTCACCGCTACAGATAACATATTTTTTTTCACCTATCACTTTAACCCCTTCTTGTCTGTGAACAATTGAATCAGAACTTTCTTCGATTGAAGATTGTTTATTTGTTTTAGCACATGAGCACATAAGCGGAAATCCCGAAAGCAACTAGACGAGAAACGTTTTCTGATGGAAGATGGCTATCGTACATGGTCTGTAGTAGTTGCATGGAAGTGTTTTCGCTACTCGGTCCTCTACTTAATGTTGTTATAAGATTTCTATCATTTTGTTCATACATTCATTGTTTTCGTGATTGTAGATATTTCCCGTTTTATGAAAATATCATTACGGTTTTCGTGATTGTAGATATAGAAGACGGTCAGTAAGTCTTTTCGTCCTGTTTTCATTTTCTCAGAGGGGTTCAACTGATGATGACCCAACCCTCTGAGAAAATCCAAAACCGTCTTCAATCAGGGTCGAAACGGGGTTGAGCACATCTCTTACTGAGCACATTAACCTAATCATACCACCATCCAAAAGTCCTAGTGACACAATTATATTTTGTTCAAATAAAATAACCTAATATAAATTCAAAAGCGTGTTTCCCTTGAGTTGGTTTGGCGAAATCGCCCCACTGCCTTCCACCATTTATCATGGTAAGGTGGAAACACGTATACCAGCTTTCGAGCTTGAAATGTGCAATGAAGTTATAGCAATGTTCATTTTTCCCAATTCTCCGCTAGAAGACGGTCAGTATATCTTTTCGTCCTGTTTTCATTTTCTCAGAGGGGTTCAACTGATGATGACCCAACCCTCTGAGAAAATCCAAAACCGTCTTGAATCAGGGTCGAAACGGGTTTGAGCACATCTTTTACTGAGCACATTAACCTAATCATACCACCATCCAAAAGTCCTAGTGACACAATTATATTTTGAAAAATGTTATACAATAAATATATAAAACATTTCCTACCATATTGGCATAGTGGCGACTAATGGAAAAAAATTTTATCCATAATAGTAATGAATCACAATTATATTACATCTACTTATTATGTGCTATCACTGTTCTACATTACAATACTACATCGAATAATGACTTCAGTAACGGCGTATACCAGTCACGCATGGTTACCGCAAAGATGTCAAATACATTCTATCTTCACAATTGGTCGTTTTTGATTTCAAATTTGACGTGTTCTCATCATATCATTTTGCCAGAACGTATAGCCATTTTTGATGTCGAAAATGACTACCACCAAAGACGCGAGGTTGATGACGTCATCATATATGAAATAGGGAAGTTTTCATAATATATAAACTCTTGTAGACCTTTCTCATTAGTAAATTACATGAAACTGTTTGTGTTGGTCAACATGTGGACTAAAGGAAAGCTAGTTCATATACCTCGGAGTACATGAATATACGTTTGCGCGCGCAAAACAGGCAAACAATGATCAACCGTATGCCAATTAGTTTCATTACTTTACACTAAAAATTATACTCACTCACCTATTGATTAGCTGTTCCATAATACATTTCTCATCTCTGCCCCCTCTCCCATTTGAGTTTAATCTCCAATAACTGAGGCTCAGGCTAAGCCGTAACCAAAATTATATGTTGAAAATTATAATATTAACAATAAAGATAACTACATGTAAGCTGATGACAAACGAACCTGAACAGCCATAAATAGGAACGAAAAAAATTCCATACATATTATATTAATTGGAATGCAAATCAACCGATAATTTTTAGATAGGTGGAAACTAAGTATATAGAAGTTTTGATCCCGTCGAATTTTAAACAGCCAACGGAGCATGCGTTTGCATTGGAGCGCACTTGATTCAAGAGCGCATGATATGACGTCCGAGAAAATGAGAATTAGATGTAAGCATTGAATTCAAATATAATGAGCAAATATTTTTTCATGAAACCCGGGGGTGTGTAGATCATTCTTCAATGCCATCATCGACTACATAGATACTTGTGAATGATGTTTCCCTCACTCAAACAACACGAATGTTGCAATGCACACACACACACACACACACACACACACACACACACACACACACACACACACACACACACACACACACACACACACACACACACACACACACACACACACACTCACACACACACACACACACACACACACACACACACACACACACACACACACACACACACACACACACACACACACACACACACACACACACCACACACACACCACACACACACACACACACACACACACACACACACACACACACACACACACACACACACACACACACACACACACACACACACACACACACACACACACACACACACACACACACACACACACACACACACACACACACACACACACACACACACACAACACAACACACACACACACACACACACACACACACACACACACACACACACACACACCACACAAATTCACGAGCACAATAAAATTAGTGAAACATACAGAAAAAACAGCCAAAAGCTTGCCATATTACATCATCTCGATCGACAAACATTCAAGTTACGCAACATTCAAGTTACGCATTATAGCGATTTAATTGATTATTTTAGAACGAAAACCATCTGGTCCCGCTTCTACATGCAATAGTTGGTAGTGTGGAAAATTTAAAGTCATAATTAATGTTCTGTCGACTCATACAAAGTCTGCAATGCACAAAATAACAGAACACGTAAACTTTGCATACTGAGCCAAAACTACTGGATATAATCATTTCGAAGCAATTAGACATGTCTATTAATTTTCATAAGACATGTCTATTAATTCTCTTTTTATCCCTGCAAAAAATACAATAAATATCTACTTATTATGTGCTATCACTGATCTACATTACAATACTACATCGAATAATGACTTCAGTAACGGCGTATACCAGTCACGCATGGTTACCGCAAAGATGTCAAATACATACTATCTTCACAATTGGTCGTTTTTGATTTCAAATTTGACGTGTTCTCATCATATCATTTTGCCAGAACGTATAGCCATTTTTGATGTCGAAAATGACTAACACCAAAGACGCGATGTTTATGACGTCATCATATATGAAATAGGGAAGTTTTCATAGTATATAAACTCTTGTAGACCTTTTTCATTAGTAAATTACATTAAACTGTTTGTGTTGGTCAACATGTAGACTAAAGGAAAGCTAGTTCATATACGTCGGAGTACATGAATATACGTTTGCGCGCGCAAAACAGGCGAACAATGATCAACCGTATGCCAATTAGTTTCATTACTTTACACTAAAAATTATACTCACTCACCTATTGATTAGCTGTTCCATAATACATTTTTCATCTCTGCCCCCTCTCCCATTTGAGTTTAATCTCCCAACGACTTGAGCTTAGGCTAAGCCGTAACCAAAATTATATGTTTACAAAATTTGGGTTCACAAAAAAATATCGTTTGTTTGGACGACTTTTGGGAGAGTCGTCTCGATGGGTCGTGAATATAAAAAATCATATTCTGCTGTTGTATGAGATCCGTTTATGGAACGTCAAATAATAAATATTCCTTTACAAATGTTAATGATGAGATTCATCATTCACACCCGAATTTAGGCCAACGAAGTTGGAACTGACCATTTTATGTGATTAATGCTGAAATTGCGGCCAATCTCTACAACTAACCAGGTTTTTAGGTAACGTAACCCTTTTTTTGGTAACCTATTTTTCAGGTTACTTAGTAGGTAACCTGAAAGTAGCCTAAAACTGAAATCCGGTTACCGTTCAAAGTAACGGTAAAAACTACATTTTGCGTTAGAAAAACAGGTAACCGGTTTTTCATTTTAGGTTACCACCCGGTTACCTACTGAGTTAACCTGAAAAAAGGTTACCAAAAAAGAGTAAGGTTACCTAAAAACCCGGTTAGATATAGAATTCACGTGAAATTGGTCGACTGTCTAACATTTCTTGGGGTTTGGTTTGTTTCTCGTCGGGTTGAGTCAGTTCGGTTCCTCACCAAACCAACTGGTAGGGAAAGAGTCGATTGGAAAAAAATTCCAGTGTCTCGTCAGTACAATGCCACGCGTTTGTACTAACAAATTACGTTGGAAGATCTTACAAAAACAAGAAACTCTTTAGCAGTAAGTTAATACGCGTTAAATTGTCTTACACTTACGTGAAATTTTTTTAAACAGTATAATGACACGCGTTTTTTCAACAAAGTACGTGACAGGTTTTCACTGATGTGAACATGTTTTACAGAACACAACACGTTGGCAGGCCTTACAATTACGTGAACATCTTTTGCAGGCCACACAATTACGTGAACATCTATTGCAGGCTTACATACGTTGGCAGCCCTTATACATACGTAAAACATCTTCTGCAACATACGTTGGCAGGCCTTACACTTACGTAAACATTTTTCGCAGGCCTCACACTTACGTGAACATATTTTGCAGGCTAACACACGTTGGCAGGCCTTATACTTACGTGAACATCTTTTGCAACATATGTTGGCAGGGGTTAAAAATACGTGAACATATTTTGCAGGCTGACATACGTTAGAAGGCCTTACACTTACCTAAAAAAAATTACAGAACACCACACGTTGGCATCCCTTACAAATACATGAACATCTTTCGCAGGCGAACATACGTTGGCAGGCCTTACACTTATGTAAAAAAATTTCGCAGGCTAAGATACGTTGGCAGGCCTTATACTTATGTGAACATCTTTTGCAACATATTGGCAGGCCTTACACTTATGTAAACACCAGGCCTTATACTTATGTGAATATCTTTTGCAACATATTGGCAGGCCTTACACTTATGTAAACATTTTTTCGCAGGCTAAGATACGTTGGCACGCCTTACATTTACGTGAACATCTCTTGCCCTACAACATTTGCTGGCAGGCCCCACCATAACGTAAATAATTTGGCAGCCCCTTATAGATAGTGTGTATTATAGGCGCGTTTGGTATCATTTTTTCGCAAAATTTGTAAGCTACTAATTTACAACTGCTAGGCGCCGCAGGCGTCTAGTCGATTTTTTATACCGAATTAATTGAGATCACTCCTGAAAATTTACTTATTTCACATTGGCATATCTTTCGCGCTCTACTATATTGTATTCCAGTTTTGACCTCAGATGTCTGGTCTATCCTTTTCTGTGTTCATGTGTTTAGACTTTAATGAATTGAAAGGAAACGTACACTCGAGGGCACTAGACGTGACCTCTCCGTTTCGAATGGTTTGGTGTTTTAAAATGGGATGTGTTATTGACTCTTAAGACAATTCATTTTTTTTAATACATTCCCATTTTTTTCATCATTTTTCTTCCTCTCTTTTACTTCGTATTTTCTCGAAATTCACTATAACTCTTCTGCAAACTTCAAGAAAGAAAGGAATATATAGAAAGGAAGAAACTGTAGTTTCTGATTGAAAAAAGATTCGAAAAGGTTAATGCAAGGAGAACACAAAGTAAATCAAAGAGAGGAAGAAAAATGATGAAAAAAATGGGTCTTAAGAGTCAATAACACATCCCATTTTAAACACCAAACCATTCGGAAACGGAGAGGTCACGTCTAGTGCCCTCGAGTGTACGTTTCCTTTCAATTCATTAAAGTCTAAACACATGAACACAGAAAAGGATAGACCAGACATCTGAGGTCAAAACTGGAATACAATATAGTAGAGCGCGAAAGATATGCCAATGTGAAATAAGTAAATTTTCAGGAGTGATCTCAATTAATTCGGTATAAAAATCGAAGTGTAATGGTTGATTTCTAGTAAATGGTAGTACATCTTGGCTTTCAGAAAGTGTATTTTCTTTGTAGTTCTATTATATTTCCATGTACTTTAGAGAAATTTAAGGCTTTAGATATTTCAGTATTGATTACACTAGGAAAGTGTTTTTCATCTTCCCGTTGCCTAATTTCATACTTTCCTTGGTGAAGGAGTCAGTGAAATATGATACTTTAGAGAGAAATTGCTCTACAGAAAAACCAAGTGAATTCATTTTTCCGTTGATCGATTATATGACTTCTTTGGTAAAAAGAATAACTGTATGATACTTTACAGAGAGAACGTTCTACAGAAAAAAACGACTTGTACACGTGTCGTGGAGGATTTTCACACCTGGAAAGACTAAAATAGTATATAAAATAGCGTAGGAATTTCCAATTCTACGGAAATGTGATTCTAAAAAGATATGAAACTGAATAGTCAATTAATATTGGGGTATCTCTGAAACAATAAAGAGATGCTCGTTTTTGAATGCAAATGAAAAATTTCCCTTTTTAATATCAATCCGTTAGAGCTATACCGGAGCGACATACATCTCTGTCAATAAGAATAAGAACCTTACATTACGAGATCACCTGTTGTGACCTCTCCACTCCGGTAATTTGGTGTTGGAAGTAACGTTTGCATTAATAAAGTAAAGAATTGTGCCTGAAAAGTTGATTTTTTTTCTTGAAAGACTGACAAGCCACAAGCATGCTTGGCTTGCAAATATAATTTTCCTATGTTTTGAGTTTTTCAAAGCAGTTCAAGTAGCACTCTCAAGAAATGCCATCAACTAATACTATCAAGCAGATGTATCACCAGGTAGATTGTCAGACAATTTTACGACTCATTAGAGGATCGTGGAGAGACGAGCAGTTCTCTTAATACATACTCTTGTTTCTAGAATATGCTTTCTGTCTCGGTATTTACACACGGTTTGAAAGAATATAGAAACATTTCAGGCTTTTTACTAATACTTTTGAAAACGAATATCTTACACATCAAAAATGCTCATACATGGTGCAAAATATATAAATTATAGTGAATTACGACAGTGTGTAAAATTCAACCGTATTTAAGGGCCTCACACATACAAATTTGCCCATATATGACCTGTCGAAAGAACGAGTTATAGCAAATTCATAATTTACAAAAAGATAATATCACTTTTTTGAGAAATACGTCATGGAAATACACATCAAAAATGCCCTATCTACTGAGCGTTTATGTGATAAAATAGATTGTCAGACAATTTTGCGACTGATCAGAAGACCGTGGGGAGTCTAGTAACTTTCTTGATACAGACTTGTGTTTTTTTAGAATATTCTTTCTGTCTCGCTATCTACACACGTTTGAAAAACACAGTGAAATTCCAGGCTTTTACTAATACTTTTGAAAACAAATATCTTACACATTAGCAATGCCCGAAACGTTGTGAACGAAATGATCTATAGGAAAATTTTAGTCTAGGACGCATATACTATGACTTTTGAAGTTTATTTTATAGCCTTACACATACAAATTGCCTAAGTATGAAGGCCGAAAGAAGGAATTATGGCAACACATGGGTATATAAAACTAATATCACTTTTATATTCACGGAATTACACATCGAATCTGCTTGGGGGAAAAGAAACGAATTATAATGAATTTTTGGGATATGAGAGTGTATTATGGCCTTCTGAAAGTGTTCGATAGCTTTGAGAAAGTGCTCAATAGCTTTGGGAAAGTGAATTTTGACTATTGGGAAGTGAATTTGCACTTTTAGAGCGTACACTGGCACGATATTCATTCAGAAATGTGCGATTCGTACTATTTATTATTAGGAATATCGGAGTGAAGATTTTTTGTATATAGACAAGTTTATACATCTTTCGAAGTCATTTCATTCAAAATTTACATTCGAAAGGATGCCTACAGAGAGGCACTCTTCCGTGGAGGCAATATATTCATCTCACACATTGTAATGACTTAAATGGGGGCAAAATAAACCAATTATAGTGAATGTCTGGTCCTATAAAAGTGTATTATGACCCGTTGGAAGTAGTGGGTAGCAGTAGTAAAATGCATTTTGACCTTGTATTTTGAGTTTTCAGGCATGCATTGTACATTTTCAGTATGAGATGTTTGAATGGTTTCGTGGTTACCTTAATCGCAGTGTTGGAATTGAGCGAAATTGAAAAAAACTACATTAATACAAATATTCAGAGCTATGTGATCATTTAATTATTTCTATTTGTTGTTGGCGGTCGTTATGCATTCTCTTTGTACTACTTATTATACCATATGTGACAAGTTTTTCTCATTCAAACAGAGAAGACTATCCCACATAAACACACATCATTCCGGAATAGAAGTTCCTTCTTCGAATCTCTCTCCCAAAGACTTTATCACTCGCTTTAAGAACATCCGTCTTATCTTGAACGTATGAAAACCGATAACTCTAGTATCGTGAACACTCACATTTCGAAGACGGAAGGAAAAGATGTCAAAACTCAAACGATTGCTACTACACCGGAAAGGAAAGATGTGCCTGCAACTGTACTGAATGATATTCCTGAGAGAAAAAAAGAACTAAAATCGATGTTACTTTATCTGAGATTAATACTATTTTTGATACCAAATTCGTAACTTATGTATACTATTCCAAATAAATATTCTAGATATGGCTTGTTTTTTTTGGGCAATTGAAAACACTGTGATGGATAGTTTGAGCAGTAAAAGAGAATGAATGAAAAACGGACACTACGGATCACTTGTTGTGACCGCTCCGTTACCGAACGTTTGTGTGTTGTAAATTGAAGTTGAGCGTTTGTAAGTTTTGCGAGTTTTCTATGAAAGCTATTGAATTTAAGGCGTGTTTAAATCATTATGTCTCCATCACGTTTCGTAACTATGCGAAAATCAATCATAGTGGGGGTTTCCATAACATCTCGTGAAGATATTGATGGATAGTTAGAGATTTTTCCAGAACGAGAATTAGGAGAGTATCGAGAGAGTAGAGGGTCATAGAGATTCCTGACAGACATGAAATATTTAGAGATCTAGGACCAATTTCGATGCTTTCGCTAAAAATATGTAATCATCACAATACATATTCAATAAATACATATGAGGTAATTTACAATAAACTGAGTCGTATCACCGT